>OZ001257.1:28399640-28667140 GCA_963924015.1 Macrophya annulata | reverse complement strand
TAAAAACCATGAAATTTGAGAGAAAATTGGCTTCAAGATGTTTTACCGGGCGAGGCCGGTTACAAAACATAAATTGGCTACATACACTTTTGAAGAGGAAAAAATCCTCTGTCATTTTCACTTATTGCCGATTAAATATCATGAAATGCTGCGAAGCTATAGATAATTAAATCAAATTAAACAAATTAAATCTAACTTCTCATTTTTTACCAGATATTTTCAAAATTTAATTTCTCACGTACATTTCATTTTATTTGTAATATATAATTAAAAAAAAAAAAAAAAAGGTTATTTAAATTTGATTCATAAGGTCTAATTTAAAATAAAATTCAAAAAAATTCTCAATATAAATTTGTATAAGCAAACTAACCTGAATATTCACAGCTGGTTGGGTAGCATCATACTGCGTATCTTCATGATCAGCGTCGCCAATCGGTGTCACACTCGATTTTGGTTCACCAAAATCTTCGGTGCTCGTGGATGCAATTGAATCAGATGATTTCGAGTGATTATCTTCTTGTATGTATGTACATTGGATATGGTCTCCCTCTCGACCATACATACGTCCAGAAATTTCATTTGTTTTTCCCACTTCCATGGCCTGTAGGATACAGCCGCCTGACCGCTCTTTGACTGTCTATTTTTTTTCGATTTACGATAACTATCTCGTAATTTCCTCCACAAAATTTTGCATGCATCTGCTGTATAAATATTAAAACATCACAGATTGCAGTTAATTATTCAATACGGCATTACGTACAATATAGCACACGCTTTGTATGATATTATGCATTGTGTGATGTACTTCAATATGGTTGATCACATATTTATACATACGCTATAGTACACGCAAATAATAGTATGATAACACGATTATTATTGGTATATAGCGTATTATTGGTTTTAAGCTTACGTGTTTCTTTCATGGCTTTTGATACTTCCCGCCAGCCATTTTCACGTCGATGATTATTCGAATAGTGCTTATCCCGCATGTCCCATAATATTTTGTGCGCTTGCACAATTAAAATAAATGTTTCTTCATCCATAGCGTTTTCTGGTCGATACACGTCTGCCGAGCCTTGGCGAAAGATAAATAAAAAATGCATAAATTTTATTGTTAATTTGTTGATTTTTTATTGCTCCGGCAACAGAAATTTGTGAACTTCTATTTCAGTTTTTCAAAGAACCTCGTTCAGCTATCTACTTATAAAAATTCACGCGATTCGAATAATTCAATGACCGATGATATATTATTTATACATAAACAATTACATATTAGACAAATGGATTACATATATACAATACAAACAAATCTTGATCTTACACTTATCAATATCCATTCGAGGGTGCGTGACTCTGCGCAATTGTTTGTCGTGTCAAACCTCATTTGAATTTTTTTATGCTGATTTATCATCTAAATAAATGTACTCATTCAAGAATAAATAACTCTTTCAAATTATCGATTCATTAAGCGCATACAATTAAAATAACATTTATAGTCAATTAATGTGATCTGATTATTCTATACCCTATATTCTATTTACTATTTACAATTTTTCAGACATTGGCAAGGAACACCAGCTACATGTATATCGACAAACACATTTTTATACAGTGCATTTCCTCCGAATTTGATGTGGGTATATTTACAATTTTTCAGACATTGCCAAGGAACACTAGCTACATGTAGATCGACAAACACATTTTTATACAGTGCATTTCATCCGAATTTAATCGGGGTATATTTACAATTTTTTTTCAAAATTCATTGTTATTAAAATTTCACGGTGCAATTATAATTGTATAGATGAACTATTAATTTAGAGGAATATAAAATTTAGTAGTGTATCCAAAGTCTGTAAACAAAATTTTTTTATTAAAAAACAAAAAAAAAATAAAGATCTGCGTTATACAAGTGTCCACGTTACAATGAAAAACTTATATTTTATTGTTAACTTTTGATACTTAATACACGTGGGTATACTCTTAAACATTCCTTCTACCTAGTCTGACCATTTGTTGTTGCCATTCAACCGAACCAGTTGTAGAATTAAAATACTCTTTGAATATTTCGCGAATGGCGATCGCCGCGTTAACTTCATTCCCGCGAAAGTATGGATTATTTGGTGGTACTATCAAATTTGGAATATGCCGCGGTACAGTAACTAGATTGTCTAAATGTTGTAAAACGTCGTTCCGTAAAAAATTGTGCAAGCAACAGGTTGCTAACACAACTTTGTCCACATGCTCTGGTTTTAAATTTATTCTTCGTTGATATATTCGAAATTTTTGGGATATTATGCGAAATGCGTTTTCTGAAACTCTTCTTGCACGGGACAAGCGATAATTAAAAATTTTCTTGGATTCATCGTCATGCAAGTGCGCACTTGGATAAGGTTGCATAATAATTTTATTTAGCGGAAATGCTTCGTCCCCTACAATGACGTATGGTACTGCTGGATGGTCAGTACCAGGCAGTGGCTTATCAGTTGGCATGTTCATCGAGCCATTATAAATTTTATTTCCAAAAGTTGAATTTGCGAGATAACCACCATCACTATTTTTGCCGAATGCACCAACATCTATGGCAATGAAACGGTAGTCAGCGTCTACAAGAGCCATAAGAACAATACTGAAAGTCTTTTTATAATTAAAATACATTGAGCCACTGTTCGGAGGTGCTTGTATAACGATGTGTTTACCGTCAAGTGCACCTACGCAATTTGGAAAATCCCACGTTCCATGAAAACGCTCTGCAATATTCAGCCATGCATCGTTATCTGGAGTTGGAAGTACCTTCGGAGATAATCTAGTCCAGATTGCTTCGCATGTCTCATGTACAATACCGCGCACAGTAGACTCTCCCATCTTGAAGCTTAATGCAATGCTTGTAAACGAATCTCCTGTGCTCAGAAATCTGAAACGTAAATATGCTTTGTACAGCATTTAGAAATATTTATTCATCATGAATTTGCGTAAGTTCATTAGCTATTTTATTTGTAATAAAATATTTATTGAGTTATTTTAGAATAATTAATTTTGTAATTGACTTTAAAAATAACAATACATAAGCTAATTTACATTGAATAAACACAGCAAGTTTGAAATAAAATTTTCAACATCATTCCAAATAAATAAATTAAATAAAAAATAGTGGATAACACAATTGATGAGGTTGTACTCTTGATTGTAAAATTAAGTAATAAAATTTAAATATAAAACATATTGGTATATAAATTTATGGTATATACTTGATGGTGCTTACCTGAGACACACTACCAACCGTTGTTCTGGTCCTATTGGTCGACGAAAAGCAGTATCTTCTTTTTGCAGATCATCCGTAACATAGTTAAGTAGCTGTTTAAATTTATCGTATGATATACGAAAGTATTTAAAAAACTTCGATGGGTCACGCACAAGATGTGGGAATAACGTATAATATTCTCCATGACGGGTCCTATCCAGACATATTTCGTGTACCCACTTACGCTTCTGACCCCGCTGTTCTTCCCTTTCCGCTTCCTCTAATATAAGGGCAACGATTACCGCTTCCTCGTCTGAACTATCCATTGCTTGCACGTTATAGAACCTGGGCAGTACAGACAACTGTTTGGTGTATGTTTACCATAGCAATTTTCAAATAAATAGATGAAGTCCATTTTTTGCTTGACCAATTTGCAACGTTACGCACTGGATGTAGCAGGCGTCGGATTTGAACCTACAGGTTCCAGACATATTTGAAGTTTCAATTTGAGACCGTCCACGGCTGATCTACTCAGGGGACAAGTCGTTGATAACCGGTTCCGTGATCGGGTGCGGCCGGTGGAAGTACAGTATACCCTTCACTATTTTTCAGTCCCGATATTTTTTCGGGAACTGTGCTACCTCCTGCAGCCTGCGCACGTACCACTGGTCTGCCGTTCCCTCCCCTATCGCGAATGCCGCGTCGGCTTACGGCTCGTCACCCTCGTACATTCACGAGAGCGCGTCGTGTACATGGTGCATGGCGCCTTTGCGGTGAATAATCTCAAAGTCGTACTCCAGCAAGTCAAGGGCCCACCGCGCGAGCCAACCGGTCGGATTTTTCAAGTGATGTAGCCATCGAAGGCTGCTGTGATCGGTGATCACCTGGAAATGATATCCTTCGAGGTACGCTCGGAATTTCTGAATAGCCCAAATTACAGCCAAACACTCCTGTTCGGTCACAGAATATTTCCGCTCTACTTCCGTCAAGGTCCGGCTCGCATACGCGATAACGCGTTCCGTGTCATCTATGTTCTGCGTTAATACCGCCTCGATACCAAAGCTGCTCGCGTCCGTCTGAAGGACGAACCTGTGCGCGAAATCCGGCCACATAAGAATCAGTGCCGTTGCCAATGCGGTTTTCAATTCTGCCAGGGCCTGATCTTGTTCCGTATCCCTTTCCCAACGGCGATCTTTGCGAAGCAGTCACGTGAGGAGCTCGGTCAGGGTCGCGAATGCGGGTATAAACCGGCGGTACCACGACGCCATTCCCAAAAATCTGCGAAGCTGTTTCAAGTTCTTCGGCGCCGGATATTGCAGAATCGGTTCTATCTTTTCTGCGTCTACCTGTAAGCCTTCCTTACTGACACGGAAGCCGAGATACCGGACTTCGTCTCGACAAAACTCGCATTTATCCATGTTTATGGTGAGGTTCGCGCCCGAAATTCTCGCAAATTCGCACGCCAGCCACTTTAGGTGGTCGTTAAAATCTGCAGTGATGATAATAATATCGTCCAAATAAGCAAATACGTGCAGTTCCATTTCCGGATTGATTAGCTTATCAATCAGACGCTGAAAAGTGGCTGGGGCCCCCGACAGTCCGTACGGCATTCGAGTAAAGTGAAACAGTCCGTGTCCCGGTGCGGTAAACGCGGTAATTTCGCGGCTGTCCGAGGCCATCGGAATCTGGTGATAGGCTTGACTTAGATCTATGGTCGAAATATATCGTGCCGACCGCAGTTTGTCCAGAATCCCATTGATGTACGGAATCGGATGCGCGTCCGTAGGAGCAACACTGTTCACCTTACGGAAATCTAAGCAAAACCGGTACGTTCCGTTCGGTTTCTTAATCATCACGATGGGGCTCGACCAGGTGCTTTGCGATGGCTCGATGACCCTTTGTTCGAGGAGCCGGTCTACCTCTTCGTGAATTGCCTGCTGAACAACCGGTGATACTAAATAGTAACGCTGCTTGATCGGCAGATGTCCCTGTACGTCCAGCGCGTGTTCGGCTAGTGGGGTGAGTCCCAGCGGTCCGGTGACTCCCGGCAATTGCCTTTCAAGAAACTGAGCGAGCAGTTCTGACTCCGTGTCGGTTAAATCGGCAATACTGGAGCAAGCTGGTTGTATCGCGGAGGCCTCGGTCGGGGGTTCCGGGAATTCTAATCTCGCCCCCGGGTGTCCCACCATACCCCATCTCTCGGTCTCTCCGTCTAAGCGAATCGCGAATTTTCGTATGAAATCCATCCCTAACATACACTGGTTACTGAGCGAGGGGAGCATATGGAATTCCAGCTCGCAAGTGTAGCCTCGCAGCTCGACTGGAAAACGGAACGCCGCTGGAACTGGTTCGTTTACTCCGTTCGCGACCTGTACGGCGCGTACGGAGGGCGGTTCCGGGTCTACTCCGTAATCTCGCGCAATCGTATACCCGATATCTCCTAGAAATGTTCGGGTGACTCCGGTGTCGACTAAGGCTCTCGCCTCGTAGTTGCCGATTTTCACCACCAAATACCAATGCGGAGACAAGATAGGCAATCAGTTCGCGATCGTATCTGGATCTGGCCCAATTTGACGTCGTTTGTTTGGTTTTGATGTCGACGGTTCGTATCCGGTCCAGTCCGTGGGTCATGGGCGGTCGCGGTTCGTCTTCTGTTTCCGTGGAGGTTATCTGTTCGAGTTCCGAGTTCGGTTCCGAGTCTGTAGCCTGGGTCGGTTCTAAGCTAAAAGACGTCTCGTCGACCCTTCCTGAGACGCTCCCTGAAAGTTTTCCGCGTTGCACCGCGGGCACGTGATCGAAGTTACCCCGGGTTTTCCGCATTCCATACAGAAACGAGTACTGTTCCAGCGGATCCCGAATGGTTCCCCGCGTTCGGTGCTCGGTTCGTTTCCCGCGAGGGGATCGAAGCCGGTTCCCCGGATGGCAGCGGCGGTCGGCCGGTATTATTCCCGGAGCTTGTAATCGCACGGGGGAACTTGGCCTCCCTCTCGTTACACCACGCTTCGATCTGTTGCCTAAATTGCGCCTCCAGTCAGTTTAGGAGCGTCCGCGGCTTCGCGAGCCAACTTCGCGGCTCCCTGTAGGCCGCTAGTCGCGTCGACAGCTCGTACGGTCGCTTTCGAAGGTTTACTGACCGCGTCCCGATAGGCTAGCTCCACCATAAAGGAATCCTCCGGTGAGGCAGGAGGGCGATACTTCTTTGACAGCTCGAGGTTACGCTCTCGGGCTGTCGCTAGGCTAGCAAGATCCTCAAAGCTGCGTATGTCTCGCCGTGACAAGCCTTCGCGAATGTTCGGACGGAGATTCTCAAACGCCCGATTCAGCTGGTCCTCCAAATTATAGGGACACACCATGCGGTGCATAAGGCCCCGGATGCACGTTATATATCGTCTTACCAATTCGTTGGGCCCCTGCGTACGGGCCTCGGCTTGCTGGCGATACCGAACCAAGTCGCATCACCGAACCATTTCCGAAACGCGCCTTGAAACTCCTCGTACGAGGCCCAATTGCCTCGCTCCACGCGTAGCCATTCATACGCGACTCCCGTGAAAATCAATGGCAAGATCGCTAGGATCTCTGCCCCTGTCGCGGGGGTATGTTCCCGGCACTCTTCTAACCGGCTTAAAAATTCCTCGGTGCTCTGGTCATCTATCCCGGAAAATTTCAAGTTCCACCGACCACCGCTTCGGCTACTTCTTTTGAGCGTTCACGCGGCGCGGGTGCGATGGAGATCATACTCGGCCGCTGCGTTTCCGAATTCCGGGAGACTGCTTCGAGCCCTCGGGGTCGCGACTCGAACGGCGGGTACGATTCCGCGGGTAGTCGATAGGTCTGAGCCGTCACTGGTCGTGGTGGTGGGTGTGCGAACGGGTCCACATCTACCTCCGGAGGACTGAAATAACTTGTCTCCGGATCCGGCAAAGGTGCTCGGGATCCCCGGCTAAAATACTGAGGCGGGGGTGTTCTCCTAACATCCCATCCACTAATCTCTCGCGGTAAGGCAGTCGACCTCCGCGGCATGTCTCGGTACGTGTCCGACTGGTCGGGTACCCGCGTCTGTTCCGCGAGGGGCTGTATACCCATCATAAACCGCGTCCAATCGCAACCGGGTCCGGTATTATTTCCGAAGTCGTGAACGGTGCCTGACGTCGTTGCATACGCGGTAGGTCGCATCCCGTGTACGGTCGCCACCGTACACCCGACGGTTGACGTAGCCGTTTGCGTCGTGGTGGTAGTTACTGGTAGCGAGCTCGGCGGTACGACGAACGAAACGCAAGGCATCGGTCCAATTCCGGCGCGGCAGGGGATGGGTCCACGCTCGCCCGGTTCCCGTGACTCATGTTAGCGAACGACAGCTCATCTTCCGGTTCCCAGGGAACGCCTTCGATACCGTGCTGTCGGCTCCACTATCTCAGGTACCGGTCTCGTAGTTCGACTAACGATCCCGATGCATTTAACCCGAGCGATTCTAATAATACGGCCAACTGGTGCTCTTTTAGCCGCCAGAGCGCGTTTCCTTGCGGTGTACTCCCGTACATTTTCCGGTGCAGGTAGGATAGGGGGAGTAATAAAAACAAGAAAAACACAAGAAAGAAGAAAAAAAACAAAAAAATCAACAACCGGAACTAACTCAAAAACGTATCCCGCACTAATTCCAAAGAAAACAAAAAAATTAATCGGTCGCGTCTCGAAAAAAAATCGCACCCTGAATATCCCCGAATGTAAGAGAAAACAAACTATTGCAAGTAAATATCGTCTGGTCGTCTCGCGCAGAGTACCAATGCCAAAAAAAATAACAAAAGTCGCTCGGCCGAACACAGCTGTCAAACGACAGCACCTAAGAGCATGCGCAATTAATATCAGGTCGAAGAAGAATAATTATTCCACCACCAAACACCCAAAATTACTACAAATGTCAATAATAATTTCCTAAATAAACAGAATAATTGTTAAGTTAACCAATTAGCGCTTATTATCGCTTTGTTTGATAAACCGTTGCCAGGGTGTAATATTCTATACCGCTCGTATCGTTCACCTGTCACGGTTCCTTCGTCTGACAGTTGTCCGTACTATTCACGTTACCTACCGGCTTCCCTATTAAATCCCCCTCTAGAAGCCGAGAAAATAAATAACGATTCATCGTAAATTAATTAATCTGTGATTAATTCCCGATGAGAAATTTATTTAGTCAATTATAGCAAAAAAATATAATTTTCTTGAGGCCCCACGTTGGCTGCGCCAAGATGTAACGTGCTAATTTTATACACTTGTAGCCGCTAGAGTCGGCACGAGTTTAGCCGTACTCGCTGGATAGCTGATCGTAGCTCTCGGTCTTAGCTGTGTCACTCAGACTCAGCACCGACCGATTCCTGCCTTACCAGCCGTAGAGTTGGGTGCCAGGCGAGTTCACTCGTCGGTTTCAAAGAGTCGACTGCCGAGGTTCTCGGCCGTCTCCGGTCAATTCCGGACGACTCCGACTAACCAGTACCGCGGAGAGAGACCGGGGAGCATTGGCTCGGGGAAGGGGAAAACCGGGCTGAAAATAACGTATTCGAAGGCCAACGGTTCGTTTTAAGCAATAATAACAATTTATTCGGCACCTCGGCCGTTGGCGGTTTCTGTAATACAAAGTACGGTTCACCGTTCTACGGGAGGCTAGCCGCAGCTACCTGCGGGTTTCCGATCGATATTCTACCAACGATCCTACCGTAATAAGTCTGTCTATTACCGCACAATCCGGCTGGCCTAATATACCGTACTAGCGGCCAACGAAATACAACCACGAAAGCTACTAGTCAACTTTTCCGAGACTAATACGTTGCTAGTCGGCCAGGCCGATCGGATTCGGACTCGTATTAATGCTGGTCACTAATTCAACGACCGAGAAGCGGTCGCCGGAAAATTAATAAGTAATCAAACGGTTCCTAGCTAATCGGCCCTAGTCTAGGCGTGTAACCGCCGTTACTGTCGCCCTGTCTCACTCACACTCCCGTGACTTGAGGTGCTGGCGGACGTCGGTGGCTTGTGAGGTGTCTACATCCGGTTCTAGCCGTTAAATTACTCGGTGTACTGATCCGTTATCGGAAAAAAGGAAGATCGCGTAGACCCTAGCTAAAGCCTCGTTCTCTAGGCTACGGATTCCGGACTTCTGAGGATACGGGTTGTTGGCTTTTGTTGGCGGCGGGTCTCACTTCCACCGCCGTATCCCTCGTTGTAGTCGACGCTCCCCGTGCCTCTGGCCTTTCTGTTTCCGTGTTCGGTCTCCGAGAATGGAGCATCCCTATCCGGGTGATGCCTAGGCCGTCGTCGTGCGGCCCAGCCGTCTGTTCCTTAGCTTTCGTAAGCTAAGAAAAATCTCATATCTCGTACTCTCGTTGCTCAGAACCTCTCGTATCAGTAATTTATTAATTTGACTAATAAACGCGACCATCGCGCTGTGATGAGTTGACGTAGCTAATTCTTTGTATTATATAGAGTTCTGTGAAAATCAGGTTTTTAAGTACCTTAAGGTTTTTGTTATGAATTTTTGTTGTTGAACTGTCGTAAAGTTTCTAAATGAAGAAATCTGTGAACTATTGAAAAATGAATTATTGTCTGACTGAGTTATTTGTATGGTGAACCTAGCCCCTCTATCTACGGTGTGTGTATCCGAGCCTAGCCAGCCATCCGTCGAGTTCTATTTGTTGTTGTTTGTTAAGTAAGGTAGTGCAACTGCACCTGGCGCCCAACGAAATAAGGTAACGTTTTGAGTATCGTTTAGTTTCGTTTGAGTATCGTTAAGAGGGCTGCGACGAAGTGTGAATCGTAAAGATTTCCTTATTTTATTATTTGAGTATTTATCATTAAGAGGAAATGAACGTTGATTTAGTCATCTAGCGGATTTCTCACCGTACTACACACATGGACACATAATCATGAACGTGTATGTATGGATGTGTTGTGTCCATGTATGTAATACGGTGAGAAATCCGCTAGATGGCTAGATCGACGACTAAACTGTCCGGCTGTTAGGTTAAAAACAATTGTCAGAGTGGGATTGAAGAATCTAATCGGAATAAAGTTAATATGCAAGATTCATCAATATTAATTAGTAAAAAAGTTGCAACAGTTAATTAATGAATTATGGCCGGTTTCAACAACGACGAACAACTTTTAATTGTAGATTAAATTCTATTCACTAGAAACAGAAGATTATTTAACATTAAATTTTCGACTTTGATTCGACGATTAAAGTTATTTTACGAATGAAAGCTATTCGTCGTTGGTGAAACCGGTCATAATTCATTCATTAACTGTTGCAATTTTTTTGCAAATCAATATTGATGAATTTTGCTTATTAACTTTATTCTGATCAGATTTTTCAATTTCGCTCTGACAATTGTTTTTAACCTAACAAACTGACAGTTAAGTTGTCTGCTGACAGAAATTTTCGCATCCCCTTCCATTAATGATAAATACCCTGCCTTCGGCAATCTTCGGAAATTTGACTGTTGGGTTGCCTGCATGTAGTGAACGGCTTCCCGATAACCTCACGGTATATGTGTATGTATTGTGACGTTGCATTTTGCATTACGTCCCGGTGGGCGTGAAATGCAAGTAGCGGGCAAAGGCAGACAGCTTCCGGAGGGTAGCGACAGATCGCGGGTCAACTTAGACTTAATTATTAGGATAATTAATGCTTTTTCTTTTGCTCATTTTTGTAAAATGTACTGGTGGAGACTGGCGCTGAAGAACTCTTATGTAAAAAATGGGAATCACCAGACTCCAAGTTCTACAGATGGCAAGTTCTAGTTCCAAAGAAGAAAATAATCTCAATTCGTTCGGAACACCATAATTTACCTTCAGGAGGACATTTTGCAACTAACAAGACTCTGAGAAGGATTAGAGAAAGATATTTTTGAGCCTGCTGTCGTCAAGATGTACAGAACTTGTAGAACAAAACAGAAACGCACGTGAGATGAAGACGGATTCGTGTTCTCCGGCCGTCCTATCAACTTCCCTCTCCTTCTTTACTATCCATTTTTTTTTTTTTTTTTTTGGAATAATAAAAAAAATGAAACAAAATGGAGGAATCATTTTGCTATCATCGCCGTAGGCTGAAAATCCGGGTTTTCAATTGAGAATGGTCGATATTTTCTCAACAGTTCCGGAATGAGCATACTTATAGTGAACCTTCATATTGTTCGTTTCAATCTAGCTAAAAATGCTCGAAGTGATGTTATATTTTCATATCCAACTGCGGGAAATTACGGAAAAAACAATCGGTCCGAAATATTGATGTTAAAACAGAATAAGACAGGTCTCAGAAAATTTATAAAATGTCTATTTTGGTAATTCTTGAGAAGTTAGAATTTTATGGCAAAGCACACACTAAGTAGTACAAAATTTATCCAGATATTCGCAATTACAAATTACTTAAATTATACATATTACTTAAAAAACTAGACCCCTTAATTTGCAGGTGTTACATGCATACTCATATGAAACAGTGTGTTTATTTACCACAACACATGGTAACTGTCACGTGATGTTCTACAAACTACACTTTCGAACTGAATTCATTATTACACGAATATGAGAAAAACTAAACTTACACAGTCTCAATTTGATTTCATTTTACAGTTACTTGATTTGCCAAAAACACAGTTGCTTCGGAACGGCTAAAATTGCGAACAGTGAAATACAACTCATCAATGCCCATTCCCAACACTGCCACAGCGACCCCCAGGCAGAAAACATATCTCGGTTTAAAGACGCTATAAGAGCAGCTCTCCGGACCCATTGGTACAAACTCAGAGAATTGTACGGTTCCTTAGCAGTAGTGTGAGTATTATATTACTTGGGGCTCAGTCACAAATGTTGATCGAGCTGATCGAATATTTTTTATGTGATATACGTTGGGTAAGAAAAATTTGGTGTTGAGATAAGTTCTACAAATTTAAACGAGTTATGATTAAAAGTTCATTATTCAGAATTTCAAAAATTCACAAATGGTGGCGGATCATATCATCGATGGACTGTCTACATTGTCAAAAATTCAACCCCATATTTGAGGATGATATTTCTTCACAGTTATCCTGAAGCTGCGGAACATGTATCGTACCACAGCCTACGAAGTACAATGGAGAGGTGGAGGAAAAGTTTTTATCCTCCTTCACCACGCCGAATTCAAGACTTTGTCGAGCGACTAGCGGATCCGGAATTCGAGCGCAATTTGGCGTACGGTGACAATGGGCGCTTGTCAGTTTAGCGGTGATGCATGATGCGAACTTTGTTGACACCGAGATGCGTGATATTACCAAAATATTTATTGACGGAACATTTCGCTCCACGCCCAGCATCGAAGATGCAAGCCAGCTGGTCACGATCATGGGCGTCAAGTTTAATCATGTAAGAAACTTTTTGCTGTAGAGTGTAGACCCATCTTGGCATTAATGCAAATTCACTAGCTCCCTCGTCCCCAAGTTTGGTGAACAGACATCACCGTTCTGGAGCGGCTGGTTTCCCCCCGGTTCGCAATTTGTTACGATACTAAGTACCCCCTTCCCCTACTCAGATGTGACATTATTCATAGATGTATCTTTCAAGTCATCCGTCTAGGATGACCTCCTCGTGGGAGGTAATACTAGTACATCATTCTATGTTCGCTATCTTTGCAAACTTCACAGGGCTTTCTATTCGTGTGGATAGTCATGTCGAGGAAAACGGAATCGGCGTATGTGGCTGTACTGCGTCATGTGAAGGAAACCATCATGCAACATAATCAAGTCCGCCTGGCGATGACGGACTTCGAGCGGGGTCTACGCAATGCTATTGGACGTGTGTGGGATGAAGCGCATGTCACAGGCTGCAATAGCCATTATGATCGAGTAGGTACTTCTGGAACACCAATTATTGATCGGGAAGTACCATTTGCGTCTTAAAGATAGGTTCACAGTACCTTAGGAAATGAAAGTAAAATCGAAATAGGAGTACATGGTAAAAAATGCTTTCCATTCTGCTCGGGTACAGATGAACTTCTATAATACCACGATACGTATGTTTGTATTTTCATTCAGATTGAAACTAATTATCAATCGGTATTTACATTTTGGTTAGACAGTAATAACCTAACAAGGTAATAAAATTCGATAACTATGTATCCCAAAATCGTCAATAAGTTTTAGTACACGCTCCATTTGAATTCACAATGTTCATCAACTTTTTCTGCTGCAAGGGGAAGAGAAAGAGACCGTTAAAGTTAGAATAGATAAAAATCAGACAACTGATGTTATACCCTCTTTCAGGCAGTTATCCAAAAAGTGAAGACACTAGGCCTCCGGAACGTTTTACCGCAATATGATGGTGGACCGTTATTTTTGAAAAAGATTTTGGCTCTTGCTTACTTGCCGGCCAATCTTATTGAGCGGCAATTCCAAATTTTGAGGGATAGTTTGCCGGCCAATCTTCGTAGGAGACTGACCCAATTTTGTAGTTATTACACAAGATACTGGTTGAGAATCGTGAGACCCGAAGGTTTCAGTGTTTACGGGCTTGGTCGCAGAAGAAATAATGTAATAGAGTCCTACCATAGCCGATTAGGCCATCGAATGGAGAGAAGCCCTGCCCCATGGGACTTCGTTGGTAAGTATTAGCTAGCAGTACAGTTAGGAACTACATTCTGGGTTGCAGACTAGTCTTTAATTACTTGTATATTCCGGATAAGGTAAACTACTGAAGTTGGCAGCTGATGTAAGGGGTGATGTAAGGAGGCTGCGTGCCAATTGCCAGATCAGTCGCCATCCACGCTACGCAACCATTTTCAAACAAAATCGACTTGTAAAAGGTTCATAGTTTCACTGTAATAATAATCAATGTATTTTCAATAGTACTATAGTATACAGAGCAGGTGAGATCTGAGAGAGACAATCACTACTTGTAGGAACCAGTTGATATTGTTATTTGTAGTTTTTTATGACGTACCTTGGGACTTGCCTGTGAATCTGGTTAAAACCCTGAATATCGTTCGATTTATGTGAAACTTATTTCTCCAGGTTTACAGGCATTTGATCCCACTGCGCGTAATCATCTTCCCACGCCAAAATCCAAGGGTGGGTACCGTGCAACCTCGTTAATACATCATCCAATGCCACAATTTACTCTTTATACACGCACATTCTTGATCCTGGCTGCGTTTTTGCTATATTTCTTTCTTATTTGTATGTCATAATTGTAGTACTACTTTCAAAACATATGTTCAGGATTTTTCTTCAGTCTAATAGTAGGCAATGTATTTAAGTACTTGATATAATTGATTATACATTTTGTTCTCATTTGCTTAGCGCGGAAAGAGCTGCATCTGCATCAAATAACTGCCAACGAATTTCTTGAAAAGGTCGCATCTCTTAAAGGTGACGTGATCCAAATGATAGCTGAAGAGTTGAACAGCAGGCAAGGTCCTGAATACGATTTGGAGGCACCTCCTGTGGCCATACGCTTGGGTAACAATTTCAAATTTCAAATAAATGATATTGTTTATTCAAGCAGTAAATCATTTTTCGCATTACTTGATTACTTTTCCGAGTTCTGTCACAACTGTTTTGGTTCATTATTCCATTTGTCTTCCATAATTTTCAACTTTGATTTAGCCTTGTGTTTCCTTAAGGTGATATTGAAAACTGGAATTTCAAAGTCCTAGACCATTGAGGTTTATGTATTGGGTTTCTAGGAATCGAGTGTTCGATATCATAGAACTTTGATCCCCAAAGCCCATCTATCATTATCTATGAGTTTTGGAGTTATTGAGTGTTTTTTCAGAGATTCCTCATGAAATCGGTAATAATGATGAGTATAATGTAGGTGATTTATTATTTCCTGTTGACTCGTTTTCAACGAGAAAATCATTGCACGCTGCCATATAAATTTTCAGAATTCTGGGATGCTAAATAGGATATTTAACGTGTAATGACAAAACTGACATTATCCCTTCAATCACTTTACGTATTCTGACTACAAAGAAGAAGTCGATGATGTTCAGCCGGTGAATCATGAAGATGTAGAACCTTGTCTACGAGGCATCCGCGTAGACGACGACATCCACCTGGACGACGATATCCACGTGGACGACGACATCCATGTGGACGAGGAAAATCACATGAACAACGAAATTCATGCGGACGATGAAATCTACGCGATCGCCGACAATCACGCCGACGTTAGTAACCGCGCAGAGGACGACATCAATGAGCTAGATGTTTTAGAAGTCAGACCTGCCCGACATGAAACACCACTGCCGCAAATTATTGGTAAATTTCGCAAACTGACAATTCATGATCATCATCATTATTTGCGATTGTTTATTAAATTTTCAGAAATTTCGACTGTGAAATAAATCTGTATTTGATACTATGCGATATTTCTTCAAAGATTTAAGGTAATATCTGTCCCGGTGGTTAAAATACCATGTAACCAGCTTTAAAGCTTACAGATTTTTGTGCAACAAACATTTCAGTCAATATTACGCATGGCGGTACAGTGATTAAAATGCTGCTTTTTTTGTCAAAATTGTAGATCTACCGGTGCCACCAGATAAACGTCAATTACTTATTTATTTATTAATTATAGAAATGAAAAGACGAGCACGAGCACGAGCGCGTGCAGCTAATGAAAATGCGCAACCTCAAAATCGAGAAAATGAATTAGCGCAGGTAGTAGAAGAGTTACGACAACAAGCCGAAATAGCCCGAGCAGCTCAGGTAGAAGTAGAACGTCTACGAGGATTAGCCCAAGACCAAGGTAATAACAGCAACGTTCAGTTACAACATGAAAACAACTGGACACTTCAATAATATGATAATGCAGTCGTCGATACGAAGTTTGGTAGATATCATCGAAAAGTTTGATGATTATTATTTGCACGACGCTGGGAATTTCAAAGAATGAAGGGTAGACCCAATTTTGTTTAACACTTGGACAACGCAGATTAGCAGATGATATTTTTATGCAACTACTACTCAACAATGAGTATTCGATGGTGGATCTCCATACGAAGATGCATAAGGCATGCCACGTCTAGTAAGCACTTGAATATTTTTTTTGTCATTGTACAAAGTCGACTGCAGGTTGAAGAGACGGTATCATCCTCGCAATCGTGATGATGTGATGAATTGTATTCTGAACTACTTATGTTTGATCATAAATCATGTATCAATTACTTTTACCAAACTTTGTTTGACCTCCTAAATACTTAATCTTTATATAGAATAACTATATTTCAATATCTCGTCCATACCTATTATGTTGTAATGAAATTATTACAAGTACACATTTTTTGTTTTTTGCTATGAAAATAATTAGCCAATGTACCTCTATCACATGAATTACAGCTTCTGAAATAGCATACTCTTCTTAACACATCGTGACATAAAGATGAATTTACAATGAACGAGATAAATGCCAGTTAATCAAATTCCCTTTAGAATATGCAGAGTTTGTCTGCGGTGGTAGAATCGTATCTCTTTTCTCAATCCAGATGATATTTCGGCAGACATGGTGACCGATTGTAGAGTACCTTGCCGTGAGGCACCAGATCTGTAGAAACGCTTCTCCTTTCGGGGTAAACGTGTTTCGGGGTTTCGAGGCGCTTGTTAGCAAGCGCTGGACGGAAATACGACGTTCGGACTTTTATAGAACTACATTTGGATTAGGAATAGTGTACGTGGTTAGTGTTCGGTTACTACCAGAAATGAGGTTTGCTATCGAACCAGATGATTAAAAGTGATGTCCATGTACAGGGGTATCGATAGCTTTTTGTAACATGTGTCTCTCAAATGCACATATTTTTAGTAGTTCGTAAATGATTTTGAGTCCGTTGCATAATGTTTCATATAATGATAATGGTGGATTATCTATATGTATTGTAACGTGCTAATTTTATGCACTCGTAGCTGTGTCACTCAAACTCAGCGCCGACCGATTCTTGCCTTACCGGCCGTAGAGTTGGGCGCCAGGCAAGTTCACTCGCCGATTTCAAAGAGTCGACTGCCGGGGTTCTCGGCCGTCTCCGGTCAATTCCGGTCGGCTCTGGCTAACCAGTACCGCGGAGAGGGATCGGGGAGCGTTGGCTCGGGGAAAGGGGGAAACCGGGCTGAAAATAACGTACTTGAAGGCCAACAGTTCGTTTTAAACAATAATAACAATTTATTCGGCGCCTCGGCCGTTGGTGGTTTCTTTATTACAAAGCACGGTTCTCTGTTCTACTGGAAGCTAGCCGCCGCAACCTTGACTCGATACAGTGCACTAAAAAAAAAAAATTTTTAATATTCCAACAAAACAAAAGAAAAGAATTTCAGCGATAGTAAAGGCTCTTAGATCTAACCCGATTGAATTGCGGGACTCCGAGCGGTATTCTACTACCGATCCTACCGTAATAAGTCGGTGTATTACCTCACAATCCGGCCGGCCTAGTATACCGTACTAGCGGCCAACGAAATGCAATCACGAAAGCTACGAGTTAACTTTTCCGAGACTAATACGTCGCTAGTCGGCCAGACCGATCGGATTCGTATTCGTATTAACCCAATAAGCACCAGCACGTATAAAAAACGTATAATAAAGTAATATACTCTACGTTTATTCATCGGAAAAATGTTCCTCAGTTAATCATGCATTTAGCGTATCTGAGAAACGTATATTTTATTCGTTTAATATCTGAAATAGTGAACCTTTTTAATTCGTTTATTGAAGACTTTAGTTAAACGTTCACCCACTACGTTTATCGAATGTTTAAAAAGAATTTCGGCTTATATATGGCAATTAAATATTTATTACACGTTTATTCGTTTCAGATACTTCGCATTGCACCGTTCAAGAAATCGACAAAACATTAGCATGTCTTGCTTGGGTACACATCTCGAACACGAAACTTTATATTAGGCTAGTGTTAGTGCTAGTTAAAAACTGAGAATAGTTATTGTTGCTTATAGCGTCGGCGTCAACCTCTCGGCGTTACCATAAGATGGTTGGAGTATTTTAATCGTGAGAGGAGATCGCCGCCCGGTGGCAGCCGCACGAAGTGCGCTAAAACGTTTTTTAAACGTGTAATAAGTGTATTTCAAATATTTTAAAGACTTATATTATAAACAACTTTGATAAACGTTGGTTGTGCGTAATTTACGCATCAGAATTATACGTGTGTATCTTGCGACTGACAAACGTGCTTTAAACCTACGTATATTTAAATACCTACGTAGTATAGACGTCCGTCTATACAGAATATCATATTGTTGCACGTTCATTATTGTATTACGAAAATGTATTAATAAGATTCAGATTAGACCTGATCAAACAACGTATTCCGAACGTATGATAATTGAGAGGAATTGAATGTTATGATTATGTAACTCAAAGTCGGCGAGGTATACGTTTATTGTTCTGTTTTCAAAGATGTTTCTAGAAAACATACGCAATACGTATATTATATGTGTAGCAGTATACGTACGTTAGAGCGTTTCGTTCGCGCGTTAAATAGACGTATCCTTGTCCACTCTGATTAACGTATAACTAACGTTTATATGACAGGTTTTGAGGAAACATACGTAATAAGTATATTATATGTGCAGCAGTACACGTATATTAGAGCGTTTCAAACGCCCAATTTAATATACGTGACCTTGTCCAGTCTAATGAACGTAAAATTTACGTAGATTATCAACATATTTGTTGTCCGAATCGTAAATGTATATTAACGGTACACGAAGTTATTTCTTTGTTTAAAAAAACGTTATCATTAAACAAATAATATCGCATTACTGATAAACGTGTATTATACCGTGAGGTTATAGGGAAGGGAATCACAGGATGTAGGCAACCCAACAGTCAAATTTCCGAAGATTGCCGGAGGCAAGGCATTTTCATTAATGGAAGGGGGACGCGAAAATTTCTGTTAGCAGACGACTCAACTGTCAGATTGTTGGGTTAAAAATAATTATTATAGCGAACTTGAAGAATTCGATCGGAATAAAGTTGATTAGCAAGATTCATCAATATTAATTTGTACAAAAGTTGCAACAGTTAATGAATGAATTATGGCCGGTTTCACCAACGACGAATAAATTTCATTCGTAAAATATCTTTAATCGTCGAATAAGAGTCGAAAATTTAATGTTAAATAGGTTTCTGTTTTTAATGAATAGAATTTAATCTACAAATAAAAGTTATTCGTCGTTGTTGAAACCGGCCATAATTCATTAATTAACTGTTGCAACTTTTTCACAAATCAATATTGATGAATCTTGCATGTTAACTTTATGCCGATCAGATTCTTCAATTTCACTCTGACAATTTTTTTTAACCTATCAACCGGACAGTTTAGTCGTCGATCTAGCCATCTGGCGGATTTCTCACCATACTACACACATGGATACAACACATCCATACATACGCGTTCATGATTATGTGTCCATGTGTGTAGTACGGTGAGAAATCCGCTAGATGGCTAGATCGACTTTCATTTCCTCTTAATGATAAATATTCTGCACCTTCGGCAATCTTCGGAAATCTTGACTGTTGGGTTGCCTGCATCCTGTGATTCCCTTCCCTGTAACCTCACGGTATATGTTTCATAATAGTATGATGATATATGGATACCAAATATCAACGAACAAAACGTGTATAATACGCATAATATACGAGCTGGTTCTTATTAGGAAGGCTGGTAACTCATTCAACGACCGAGAAGCGGTCGCCGGAAAATTAATAAGTAAGCAAACGGTTCCTAGCTAATAGGCCCTAGTCTAGGCGTGTAACCGTCGGTATGGTCGCCCTGTCTCGCACACACTATCGTGACTTGACTTAATGGCCGACGTTGGCGGCTTGCGAGGTGTCTACACCCGGTTCTAGCCGTTCAATTACTCTGCGTACTGATCTTTGTACTAAAAAGGTACCGCGTAGACCCTGGCTACGGTCTACCACAGGGATTCCGGCCACACAAGTGCCGCTGAACAGATTAATTATCGGGTTCTATCCCGTTGCAAAGCTAGCAAAGACCGTAAAATGGCCGTTACACGTGGCTACTTGTGCTGTGAGCAGAAAAATCTCACTTACCCTGACACAGGAACTATAGGAAAGCCTTCGCTTGTTCCATGCTACCGATCTCAGGGTCCGGAACTATAATCCCACTCAAAAATACGGCACTTCCTCGGGCCCTCCACTGTTTCTCTGCCACACGCTCCCACACCAAGCACTCTCTCGCCTATCTCGTCACGCTACCTGGCCTAAACTCTCTCACAACGTCTGCTCTCAATCTCGGTCTAAGTACGAGTGTCGCACCGGCAGCCTGTTGCTAACCGGTGCGATTTGCATGCGCAAGGGATGATCGACTATCGACCCCTCGTGTCTTAGATCTATGGCTAACGTCAGGGGGTTTCCCGACGTGCTCGTAGTGTGCCGTGACGTCATCAGGAGCGCGTATCGACCAGTCAGTGGCTCTCCGTCGTAGGCTCCGGATTCAGGACCTTCGGGGACACGGGTTGCTGGCTCTTGCTGGCAGCGGGACTCTCTTCCACCGCCGTATCCCTCGTGGCAGAGCAGCGTCGACGCTCCCCCGTGCCTCTGGCCTTTCTCTTTTCAGTTTCGATCTCCGGAAACGACACCTCCCTATCCGTGTGGTGCCTAGGCCGTCGTGGTGCGGCCCAGCTGTCTGCTCCTCCGGCGCGTAGGTTGAACACGTCGACGGGTACCTTAGAGAGAAGCGGTCCCTCAGGCGAAACAAAATAAACAAAAAGAATCAATCGCAAGGTCGAGATCCGCAGGTCGCGGCCACCAGACGGAGTCGGTTCGGGTCTTAAGTCACGTTCACATACACTCTCGCAGTCGTACCTTATTCGCACTTACTCTGGACACCCTGGGTCCCACTCATACTCTCTTAAAATATACCGGCCAGGGACCCCTGTCCCTGTTGCAGATTCACCTCTGCCGTTACAGACGACTCCCTAGTCGTCTGTAACGGCAGAGGTGAATCTGCAACGTTACAGTATATAATTGTACCATTAAAAAAATTTACATATGATGGGACCGCAAAAAGTGTCCTCATTTTTCAGAGCAAGGCGCGGGTGAGGATGGATAGTTAAGGGGCCATTCATTAATTACGTAAGGACGATTTTGACGATTTTTGACCCCCCCTGCCCCCATGTAAGGATACATAAGATTTCTCGAACCCCCTCTTCCTCTTCTTACGTAAGATTCAATCTCGTTTTTCTGAATAATCAAACGTTGTTAGAAAAGAATCAGTTACACTGAAACTCACAGTTTGACGTAAATCAAAGATTTTTATTATTTAGCAGATAATTTAAGTTATACTTTATCATTGCTATCAGATATAGATTATCTTTATATTATTAGATAACTATCTAGTCTTTGGAATATTATTATTATAATTAAAAGTAAGTTTTTAAATAATTTTAAAGTGAACAAACATAAATCAGTTAAACAATTTTTAAACGAATAACACTTTTAAAATAATGATCAACTAGTTTTAAATTACTCTTAAAGGAAATAAATTTCATAGTAAAAGCTTAAGATTTTAAAATTTTAATAAACAATAAAAATTTGTAAAATAAGATGTAAATCGAAGTGCACATTATGGAATGAAGAGAATCATTCAGCATCCGAAATAGAAATAGATTTTTAATAATAAATTTCGACTTGTAAAATATTACGTAAGAATGGGTTTTACCCCCCTCCCCCGCCAAGATAAGGGCATGTAAAGATTTTCTGAACCCTCCCTCCCCCTTGGGACCCTTACGTAATTAATAAATGGCCCCTCATCTCTTTAATAACCAGGGATCAACTCACAGATAAAATCAATTTGGAAGACCTCCACCACATAATCGTTAAATTGAAACGAGTCTTATCTGTATGTAAAAATAACTCCTTCTCGCTTACAAAAACGAACCCGGGACTAGACACACTCCCATGGCCTACGGTGAAAAAGCTTTTTTACGCAATCTTTGGAAACACCAATATTAAAGTCAAACTGTGTACCGACGAAATAATAATACCTGAACAATCGTTACGTGAAAACATAATCGAAGAATACCATGAATCACTAATAGGCGGACACCAGGGCGTTACGAAAACGTACAACCGGATCAGAGAAAAATACTATTGGCCAAATTTGAAGATCCAAACACAAAACTTCATCAAATCTTGTGATAGCTGCCAGCGGAAAAAGCTGGTTCGAGTTAAAACAAAACTGCCCATGGTAATTACGGATACCCCAGCAGACGCATTTGATAAAGTCGCCCTCGACATAATAGGGCCACTCCCCATTACAGAATTAAAAAACCAGTACTTATTAACAATTCAATGCAATCTAACGAAATTTTTAGACGCCATACCTCTACCTAATACGTCGGCTCTGACGATAGGTACGGTATTTACAAAAGAATATATAACGCGCTACGTAGCCCCACGAATAATTCTAACAGACCAAGGGCGAAATTTTATGAGTACAGCCATCAAACAAATTTGCAAACTATTCAAAATAAAACAAGCAAGGACTACCGCGTACCGACCAGAATCGAACGGTTCGTTAGAACGTAGCCGTCTTGTATTGATTGAACACTTAAAACATTACACGAAAGCCGGCAAAGATTGGGACAAGTACATACCGTGTGTTTGTGAATAGGCGCGACAGTACGTCCAGTAGCGGATGTACAGTCGCCCATCGCGTGGGTAATCACGTTATGCGAATTTATCGGTATGGTATAGTAGATCACAGTCTAAGTTCAATCCACGTGATCATTAGCTGCGGAGTCCAATACTTCAATGGCGCGCTTGGTCGTACTTTTGCATTAGGTGCCACACAATAAATCACATCTAAATGAAGTAGATGTACTCTTCACTTTTTGCGCCATTGAAGTATTGGACTCGGCAGCTAATGATCACGTGGATTGAACTTAGACTGTGATCTACTATACCATACCGATAAATTCGCATAACGTGAGTACCCACGCAGTGGGCGACTATACATCCGCTACTGGACATACTGTCGCGCCTATTCACAAACACACGGTACATACGTTTCGCAGTCTTCTGTTATAATACCGCCGTACACGAGGCCACGAACTTTACACCACACCAACTTATCTTTGGTAAAGAAGCCCGAATGCCGACGGATCTAAGATCGACAGCTACAACGAATACATATTTATCCTCGACCTGATGACAATCCTAACGGACGTACGCAAACGCACAGTTCAGAATTTAAAAAGCGCACAAGAAAAGTCAAAAACATATTACGATAAGAAACTCAACGAATTAAATACTACGATTGAATACATAGCGGGCATCATGTTAACCTTAACATCCAGAATGTACGGAAACCTACGATACATAACCTTGTACACTATTACCAATTTCATATTGAAATTGTTACAACCTACTTACACATAAGCTTTTACAACATAAGATAGACTTTAAGTCACACCTATATCATGTTAACCTTAACATCCAGAATGTATGAAAACCTACGATACATAACCTTGTACACTATTGCCATATATGTCCTATATTGCCAGCGCTCACCGAAACGTGACGGGAACATTACGGTGCAGACAATATTGCTCTCTCGCTCATGGCTCGTCACAATGCGCAAGCGCGAATAAAAGTGGGAGTGCGCAACACATGTAAATCATTTCTCGCGCAAATAATATATGTCTATTATGTCTACGCCAATGGGTCGCGCATGCGCAGAATGACCAAAAATGACTAGCTCTGTCTCACTTCATGGCCATCCTCGCCACTTTTAGGGAAGCATAGACCGCTGGCAATATAGGAGTATTACATATATGATATCACCACCCGTACGTTCTCCCCTCAACTTCATCCCCACCTTTACCGTCACCTCAATCCTTTAACTATTCACACGACTCTCTCTTTCTCATTAGATCTCCACTCTTATCTTTTACCTGATACCAAGTCTACCATATCCAACTCCTCTACGTTAAGCTGACTCGTTGCACACGGCACTGCCATATGCAACGAGTCAGCTAATCGTTTACCCCTCACTCTACCTATTCATGGTCCTACTAACTCACTTCCTAACCAACCTTCCAACAAGATTCATCTAAAACAATAACTTAACCAACTATTAAACTACTACATACACAACCATCGACGATTTAGATTAATAAATTGATTATAGTTCATTAAATCATTCACTTTTATTATTTCCACCATTCCCTTAGTTACACTTTCGTGCTTGAACAGGGGGTAAGACCCAAAATTGTGGTAACACCATCCCTTAGGTGTTACACTAGCTTGGGGATTATATCACAATCTCTCGATTTAATATCAAATCCTCGTAAAAAGTTACAGTATATGTCATCAAAATTTCCTTGCTGCTGAAATCCTCTAGCGACTAATCGTGCTTAATGGATTGTTTGATTTCCGATCTTTTTCTTTGTAAAAACCCGCTGGGTATCTAATAATTTCGCACCTTTTGGTTTGGGTATTATTTCCCATGTCTTATTCTCTGTCAGTACTTTGATTTCCTCTTCTACAACTTTCATCCATTTTCGTTTTTCTTCTTTTGTCTCTATGTCTTCATAACTTAGCGGAATATCTTAATCCATTTGATTTGCCTCTAGTGCGAATAATACTTCATCGTCATCTCTTGGGTTTCTTACTGAAAATATCTCAGCTTTCAGATGAAAAATTCAAAAGGATGATAAAACATGGCGGCGCACTCGAAATAGCTATTTTTCTCAAAAAACGTGTTTTTTAATGAATTTTGAAAAGATAATCAAAAATCAAAGATATATTCGAAAAGGTGAGAATTTTTCACATGAGAAACCTTTTTTTTCATATTTTCCACTCTTAGAGCACACTATGAAAGGTAAAAATTTCAGACAATAGTATATTGTGATACAAGTGGGGAAACAGGAACATCACACGAGTGCAAAGTTCCTGTCCCCACGCGTCGCGTATCACATCCTATTTTTCATGACAAATGCATGCCCATGAGAAAAACATATACATCAATACATAGAAGAATATTTTTCTGTATCTTCAAATCGTTTACTAGTTACAACATAAGAAAAACTGATATATACATATATGTATCGTTAACTATTCACGAAATTTATAATCTATGTACTACTTGTGAACATGAGGACATAATAATAACAAGTTTTCATCTTAGTTTCAAGAATGGCCATCGGAATGAATAGCTGATTGTTGTATTCGTTTATACGCTAGCTGCGTAACTCGAGTGGCGCCGCCCTCGCGGTAGAATCGGGCCCTAATGGGATGTGAGGAATCAGCGAGGGTATACTTACTTACGCGCAGAGCGTACTAAAAGTTGAATAATGGTTCCGAATTTAACAGACTACGTTACTGCGAAAAGAAATTGTTGTGTTGTTGGTTGTTCAAATCGTGAGGATAAAAATCCAGAACTACAATTTTATCGGTTTCCTGGTCGAAAATGGGAAGTTGAGAAGAAGAAGAGATGGATTCAAGCAGTCAAGCGAACGTAAATTGTGAAATTTCAAACATGCATTTTTAAAGCCAACGAATGCGGCATAAATAAATGTGAATATACCGTAATGTGTACACAATGAAGACAAAAGAATGTTTAGATCGGCCTACTTGAATTTTTTAGTTAATTCTATCACGTTTCTCATTCATTGTTGCTACTGGAAAAATTAACAAAGAATCTGAGTCGACTGATTTTAACTTATTCTTTTTGATGTTTTGATGTGATGTGTGTATTTAATTCGTTTAATTTACTATAAATTTTTTCTGAATCTGATATAAATCAACAATGGTTCCAGTGACCATAAAAATAAACCTTGGCAACCAGCTTCGCACTCTCGTGTGTGTAACGCTCACTTTGTTGGAGGGAAGAAATCAGAAAATTCAAACAGTGAATCCTACGTGCCTTCAATTTTTCCAAAAGTGTATAAGAAAAAAGAGTCGTCCTCGAAGAGAGCTGAGCGGCTTTCTACGCGGAGGAAGAATGTAGCAGCATTAGCAGCGACGTCGAATGAAACTTTTGATGGTTATAATTTTTTTGCTATTATAGATTTGAGACTTGACATCGATCTTCTGTTGTATTCAAACTGGTTGTGCAGGTCTTATTACAGGCAATAATGACCAAGAAGAACAAGTTCAGAAGGTGTCGACGGGATGTCGAACAGAACCATATGTCCAAGCTGAAACAAATGAAGCTAATACTTTGTTTTGCTGGTGCGGAGGAGATGATGCTTCAACTCAGACGCTGATATATATTCGGGAGCCACAAAAACTTCATAAAATCATTACCGAGAAGGAAGTCACTAAGGCCACCAAGCGCTGCGAACCAGATCTTGATATGATGCTTGGTTTTATAGGATTTGAAGACATTAAAACTGATAAAACTATGCGGCAGCTAGCTGGGGGATTTTTTTCGAAGTCCTACTGACTTTGACAAAGAGAACTAAAACCTGGATTTTTTGGCCCTCTAAAGTGAGCGTTAGAAAAAATCTTCCTTCAACATGTTATAACTATTCTAACTGCAGATACATTATAGATTACACAGAAATACCAACTGATACACCACCGACTGTGGAGCAACGGGTACTTATGTACTCAAACTATAAGGGTTGTTTCACTGTAAAACTTGTAATAGTGATTACTCCTGATGGCTATATTTGTAAAGTCTCCAGGGCTCACGGGGGCAGGGCGACTGATAGCTTCATAACTAACGATAGTAGATTTTTGAGTTTAATTGAAACTAGGGACCTGGTCTTAACAAACAAGGGTTTTCCTCAAATTAAATCAGAACTATCTAATCTCGAAGCTATATTAGTTATTCCACCGTTCGCTTTCAATCCTCAATTCACTGATGAAGAAGTTGACGACGGGTACAAGATAGCATCGGTAAGAATTCATGTTGAGATAGCCATCCAGCGAATTAAGGTTTGTAAAATTCTAGATCATATTTCAATCGAATTGTTACCTCACGTAGATGCTATAATGCACATGTGTTGTGTTATTGCCAACAGCCAGCCTCCATTAATCAGAGATAACATAGAGCTCTAGTTTAGGGTTGTAAAAAAACGGAATATAAGGTTTTGTATAAACAGACTTTTTAAATTTTTACAGCCGGACAGAATAGAATAAGTCTTAAAATAATTAGGTGGTATTTTTACCTTTACGTTAGAAGTGATAATTGTGAATGTTATAGGCTATTGAATTTCACGGTTTTAGTAATAGCTAGATACATCTCAATTGGACGACGTCGTATTGTTATACTTTTCAATCTGTTGTATTAATTTCAATTATAATTAAAAAAGAAGTCGAACCAAATCATTTTTTTCGTAAATTATGAATTACTTGAATGTATGATATATTATACTTTATGAGTTGTTGCTCAAATATATCTTTCTATGGTTTTTTTGAATCAAGCGTACTGTGTTCGGAAAAATATATACGTTTAAGAATTTCAACCCATTTAAAGTTGTATATACCCCCTTAAGTTTTCTTATTTTAATATTAAGTCTTTAAATTTTATATATAATGTACTAGTTCATTTTTATCAAATACAGATTTATTGCGCAATAAAAATGCCTGATAAAATTTTAAATTAGTGAACGTTGCTTCCCGGCAAATCATAGGTGATTTAGAGAGATATAAAATATTTGAAATAAAAAAATTCTAATTTTGGTATACATTGTCTTAGGAAGCATTCGTCTTTCTCAACTTCTAGATGGACATGATCCTTCTTAGAGAAAACAAAAAAATGGCACTTTTCTAACCCCAAGATGTACATTGAAACCTGTACCTGGGTGTAATACTTGTCGCTTTTTTTGAGTAAAACATCGCCATTGTCGTCAACCGCAAGGTAGGAAACATTTGACTTTTTGGCTTCAAGATCCAATATTTTTTTATCTTGGCATGGGTAAGGGCACTTCATTTCCAATAGATACCTTTTTTTCAGAATAATGCCATCGGGGGTGGCTGCTAAAAATGGCTGCTCCATTTCGATGACTAATTCAACCGTCACTACTTCTAAACCAGTCAAAGTACAAAAAAAGTCTCTTGATATTGACTCAGTTTTGATACCATACGCCATAGATTCAGTCAATCTACCCTCGAATTTATCACGTTTAAATTGCAGTGCAAGCGCCTCAAAATTTTGTTTCTTATTTTTCATTTGGTGACCTTTTTTTGAGCATGTGATTCTCTTTGACCTTTCAGAGAACCACTGAAAACAACTCGATTGGCTTTCTGAGTTCACACAAATTTGAGTCCAATCGTCTTTGGTGACTTTAATTTTGTTATAGACATCTAAAAATTCATTGGGGCACTTAATTGCCCTTAGTGCTATTTTAATTCCATCAGTTTGGGGAAAACTTTCATAGCTTCGATAAACTTACCCAGTGCTCTGCAATTGATACAAATTCTCAACTACATGTTGCAGTTGCTCAAGATGTGCTTTTTCCTTCTGGGCTGAAACCTCTCTTTCAGCTTCTGTATCTACTTCAGTCTTCAAATATTTGGTAAAGGGGCAGTTAATTCTAAACAACGACTCTGGTAGTCCGCTTCAACCTCGCCTATTCTATAATTAATGCTCCTATCAAAAGTGATTTTTTTTTGTTGAGGAAATAGTTCCTGTATTAAACATCCTTTTTTAAACTTTTCGGTCTGAGCTTGACTTGGCTGGTTCCATAGGAGTGGCTGATCTGTTTTCGACAAATTACACTCACGATTCACGTATATGCACACAGCTGCGGTATGCTTGCATCCCCTCTTGGACTGGCCAGCCTTACATGCACAGTAAGTATTTAAAATTGAACGATCGTGACCCAGCTGAAAAGAAGAATTGAAACGATCCGAGCTGTGTGTTTAGACTGGCCACTTTGGTAAATTTTCATGAATTGCAAGTTCGCGGCCGGCATAGCTACCTCGATCTCGACCTGGTAAGGCTTGTTTGTAACTCTTGTTTGAGGTGAAACACTACCCTTTATTAATTTCGTCGTGCCGTCTATGGTTTCCGTTACGTTAGTGACGTGCTTATTCTCAAAAGGCTTCGTTCCTAAAATGTTGAAACGCGTGGGAATATGATGAGTTGTTGTCCAACATGCAGCATTTTTTGCATCGATTTATTAAAGTGATTTATGTATCAAACGCATGAAGTATTTGTGAAAGTACATTTAGATAAACTTTTCGCTTCGAAATAACAATGTTTCGATCGTTTGAAAGCCGCAACGAATAACAATTGGGGCCATAATAAAAGATAATCAATAGTCGAATCGATAATATGTGGATAGTATGTCTGGATGACGTACAGCTGTTATCCCAGAGCCGCCCACCCCGGCCGCTGCGATGGCGCTGCGATCGCGCAGCGGAGGTACGCAGCTAGCGTATACAGAGAGATGGCGCTAGTTTTACTTTCATAGTTATACACATCTCGCGCTAACGCAAGAGTTGAGAACGGTATAGAAAGAGATGCCATGAGTGCGGAAAAGTAGTGTGACGAAGTTTTTGCCACACTCCTAAAAAAAGACGCATTTGATCCACCGTTTACACGCGGTGAAAGTGGAGGTTTCCATGCATGTGTTATGAAAATCAAATTTTTGACGTCCTGTTTATTCATCATCATTCATAATTATTCATATCATAATTATACATCTTATCATAATTATCACGATGATTTTCATTCTTTCTATTCTTTTGACTATCTTCATCATTATCATTATTTTCATTATTATTATCACCTTCATTATTACTATTATTTTTATCATCACAATTATTACCATGATTTTCATTCTTCATATTCTTTTGATTATCTTCATTATTATCATTATTTTTATTCTTTTTATTATCTTCATTATTATCATTATTTTTATTCTTTTCATTATTTTCATTATTATCATTATTTTCAGTACTTTCATTATTTTCAGTATTATCGTTATTTTCATGATTTCATTATTTTCTTTATCTTCATTATTTTTATTATTATCATTATTTTCATAAATATAATTATTATAATTATTATAATTATTATCATTATTATCATTATTTCCATTATGTTCACTATTTTCATTATTATCATTATTTTTATTGTTGTCATTATTTTCATTATTGTCATTATTACTTTTCATCACCTACGGTGATATAAGAATAGTATTGCTTTTGGTCGAAAAGTGACTTTTGTTAATTTTAACGAATCTTGACGTCTTCGACCCTCTAGAATCCGACTAACAGGTTTTTAGAAAGATGTCGGTCTGTCTGCCGGTCCAATATTGGCAATTTAACGTGGGACATGATAGTATCCCTATACCTTTATCGAAATTATACGCATCGGAAACGTTTAATATGCCGTTATATTGACACTAAAGTTTCATTACTATCTGACTATTATTCCATATAACAAAAATGATTTTCAATTTCTAAATTTACAATCTCCAAAACTCAAAATATTTTGATCTGATCAAGATTCGTGGCAGCGCATCGCTTACTTTTCGTGGTTCAAAATGTTCAAGTGCTGTTTTCATTGTGAACGGGTTGTCTGCGGCATATGGTTCCTCAAAGACTTTTGTTACTCTCAACAAGTAAAATTTTTAGAAACTATACAAACATTTGACCTATTTGACTCCCAAAAACGAGGTCAAGATTAATTTTGCGGGGGCATGTTTTCGCAGATCTCCACCGATCTTGAACTGGGAAATCATCTGGTGAAGTGACGACACATAATTTCTCAACACCCTGTACATAAGTGATTTATTTCAGTGTATTATTTATATGAAAATAAGAGTATAATTTTCAATAATTCGGTTAGAACTTGTTGGGAAATTCGATTTGTCAGGAAAAGACATGTACAACACAATAAAAATTCACGAAAAACTTTTCGCTAGTCTCTGTCGTGAAGTCGGACGGCGCTGTTTCGTGTAATGATATCGATACATCATTTCAAGAGCTACGTACTTGGCAGGCACATTTCTTAAAGTATTCTTCGCCCCGTCTTCTTGTCACAAGATATCCTAAAACTACCAATGGTATTGTGACATCAGCAGTACTGCATTGATAATAATTCGTAGTTATTTTGTTAACAATGATTTGTGAGCAGAGGGTGATACTTCATTTGATATAATTATCAATGACCGTATAAACAACTAATAATAATCATCAGCCTCGTCTCGTTAAGTTTTCCATCTATACGTCGAAGAACTGAATTCCTTATAAATATCGGTCAATTTATGAACGATTTCACGTAAGGGATAACCAATCAAACGTATCGCTCTGCTGCCTCAAAGTTATATACCCTTAACCCAAATCAAGTATGTTATACATTGCAGACATAACTGTTGGGAAATAAAAATAGAAATAGTCACTGCAGAAGTACCCAGTTTAATCATAGATATTTAGAATGACTCATCATACGGATAAAATCATAGCAACCTGCGTGTAAAAGAACGTGATATCCTTACTCGTCTCTAATAAAGTCCCGATATCCATTGACTGTATCTGAATCTGATGATTGTTCATTTATAGCTACTGATTGTGAGAGTCGGAATATCGTTGGGTGTGAGCGTACTGCCCAGATAACAAAGCATGCCTATGCAAAAAGTCTGCTTCGCTTGCTGCGACTATTGCTGTCTATTTGCCTAATATTTGCTAAGAATACTTTACATGCATTTGACGTTGCAGCAAACAGCCAGCAATGATCGCTGTCAGGACGAAATCACAACAAGACTTGCTTGCATTTTGCTAATGTTTTGCTGAAAATATTTACCGGGGAAAGTTTGCTACGTTTATTGAAGCAATTGCGGACACACCTTGTTGCAATATTACCAGCAACATGATTCACACGTTGCTGTCATTTTGCAGCAAAATTCGCACGCACGTTGTTATCTGGGGACCTGCTTGCGCGAAGGCGCCCTTGGGCGCCCGCGCGCAGGCACGTCAGTACGTTCACGCGCAACGATATTCCGATTTTCACCTAGCGACTAGCTCCAAAAAGCCTTATTTCGATATTCCGTAGATTAGACCACTTCTTTACAGTATAATACCAACAAGTGTGAACTGAAGGTGTTCGGTATATTTTTTAATTTTCTGAAAGAATTACTTTCCATGATCTATTGCCAATCGAGCTTCGGAATTCAAGATCAATTATAACATACATAAGAATATGTGTATAAGTATGTTTGTTTTCAAATTCATCCATTCCATGCCACAGCAAAGTAAGGAAATCAAATGTGCCCGCCAATAAGTACCAAGCCTTTGGAATGATGTTTCGTATCACTACACGAAACAGCGACGTCCGACTTCACGACAGAGATTGGCAAAAAGTTTTTCGTGAATTTTTATTGTGTTGTAACCTGAGGACTTGGCGGCTTTTTTTACATCTCAGATGATTTTGGAGCGGATAAAAATATTCCCTTTACTCTCACGATAATTGTACAATGCAGGATACATATGTTTATTTTTTATACATTTTATAAGCATATACTCACAATTGTTAATTACATCGTTACTAAAATGATTAATAAAGCAGGTTTTTTAGGTATAATAATGGTGAGTAATTTCAAACTTAAACTGCGTTCATTTCAAGGGCTATAAGAAGTACCCTGCAGTAGCCTTGTTATATACCCGTAGTTTGTAGAGCGTTGATCGTAATATCTTTTGAGAACTCTGAATCTTAGCAGTGAACCTCACAGTGTGTAAACCACGCTCCTTAACATATGCAGTCGAGTTATCGCATATGGTCTTTAATTGAAGTCCACTTCGCTAGTATAAACACCACCGTTTCGATTCTTGAAAATTATGACGACTGATGCCCTCTATTGCTGTGAATGATCTTCGCTCTAAAATGTTTAAGAAAGTTCAAAAATTCGTATAAAGATTACCAAAATTAACATTTAAAAGTACACACGTGTTAGGGTGGTTGCAAAATTTTTAGATAGCTGTAAGTTTCTCATCGACAGTGTTGTCACAAGAAAAAAAATCCTTAGAAAGCTATAGCCAATGCGATAATTTTTGTATTGCCTCATCGATTTTGACATTCTTAAAAGTGCGAAATTTCATTACTTCAAAATTCAGGCATGGCACTGCTTTCTATTTTACGCAGGAATGTTTCTTGCAAAATCGGAACTCTGCAACATAGATAATTCTAATAATGCCTCAATCCAATGAGGCAGTATTAAAAATCATCTCACAGAGGTCAGATTTCACCAGAAATATTTCTATGTGAAAGTGAAGCGAATTCTTAATGAGCGGCGGTATGTCTCCATTTTTTAAGAACTGACATTTCGCACTTTTAAAACTGTAACATTGTTAACGGAGTACTATAAAATATTATCCTACTAATTACTGGTTTCGGGAAAGAGTGATTTTTTTGCGGAAAGCAACAAGAATCTCGGTGAGCGGACGAATCCTTGAACATGAGAATAGCCGGAAACGACCGTTTGGCGCCAATTTCCTCATCGATCAGGCAGTACTGAAAATTATCGCACAGGCTACAGCCTCTGCGAGCCATTTTCTTTTGTATAAAAAAGGATACTATGGATGATGAACTAGATATCACAAAATCGTGTTGTTTTAAGCTACTTTAAAGGGTTAGGGGTGGTTAGAATTGTCAAAAAAACATTTTTTTTTTTGCATTCTCTTGGAGTATGATGTCTCGAAAATATTACCTATAAATTTCAAGTCAATCCGACAAATAGTTTTCGAGATATCCTACATTTACTGAAGTTCTGTCCGACCCTCAACGGCAGGTAGCTAGCGGCAGCTGCGAATCAACGGTTTAAACCGAGACAATACCTTCTTGGAAATCTATTGTTATATGTTTTAGCCTAGTGGGATGGGTTTTGCCGAAATCACTTCATCCACCGACCTCAAAATTACACGAGAAGGCAATACCGAGATAGATCTAAAACTTTAAACGTATTTTTCTCGAAACTGTTTTCGAAGTCGGTCGGACAGCTGTAACTCAAGAACCAGTGGACGGATTTTGATGAAATTTACACAGCTTATTGAGAGCATCAAAAACTGATCTTTAACTGACGGATTTAATTTTTATTCAAAAACTTCTATTTTTTTCCCCAAAAAACTAGTGCTTTTTTCCAATAAAATCGACGAAAAAACTTTCAGAAGCCGCCATTTTGGTAATTTTCAAAAAAATAAAAAAGCTTCGATTAAAGACTAGATCAACTATTAAACTAATGATTTATTCTTCTCTGATTGATATCAGGTGAACCAGGCGAGTGTAATCGCTGTCACCGCAAACGATGTATTAAAAACCAGGGTCGAAGAAAATGGCGATAACTCCGTCGAATTTTTTATTAATTTTTTTTTTTTTTCTTGAAATTTGGTAGAAATATACTTGAAAAATCAAAGAATAATTATACACAATTGGTTTTATAAAATTAATTTAATTACTATGAAAAAAAAAATTTTGAAAACACTCATTTTTTCTCGGCTCCGACTACCCCTATCCCCTTAATAAGTATAGTGAGTTTCTAAGAGTTATTTCTTGAATATTCTCTGTATTATACATGGTGAGTTTTTCAACGTGTAACAAGGAAATATCTCGAGACCGGTTTGAGGTATTGAAACAAAAATTTACAAAAAATTAATGGTATGAAGAGGGTTTTTATCTGGGCCATATGAAATTTCAATGGATCAAGACACTTCAAAGATATTGTTACAAAGGAAGATTTCCCTCCTCCTCTTTACTAGGAAATCGCCTATACATTTCGCATGATTCAGCAATCATAGAAGATGAATGATTACAAATAGATGAGGTGCTGCGCCAACCGATATTATTGTAAAAACAGTCCTGTTTCAGACGATAAATTGTCCAGTCGATTTAGACCGAAAAAAGGGCTGACCCGGAACAAATTAAAAGTAGCGATTTTCCTTTGCGAATCGTTTGGAGGGGGTCACTGGCAGTCTAAATTTCGGTTTTCGGGATTCGCACCCCATTGCTTCAGCCGCCATCTTTAATTTAAGGATGAATTTTCATTTATTGAATAATTCGTTTATTTTCGATTCCACACGGAGAATGGTAATGACCAAAGTTGTTTGGGATTCAATTTCCTACAATTTTAGTCTCAATCATTTTTTTCCTAGGATCGATATTTCTCGATTAAGACCCGAAAAAGGGGGGTGAATTTTTGTTTTTTATTGAATAACTTGTTTATTTTCAATCTCACACGAAAGATGGTGATGTCCAAAGTTGTTCAAAATCAAATTTGCGACAACTTTGGTTTGTACCTTTTTTTCCCTAGGACCGATATTCTTTTATCTAGACCTGAAAAGAGGTGGATGTATACCTAAATATTGTATTATCTCGTGTTTATTATCGACTTTAACGTATTAAGGGTAATTTACAAACGTGTTGAGACCTAACTTTTCTGCATCTCTGATGCCAACCTTGGAACGCAGATTGTTGAGCGTTTCAACAGTATCATTACCTCCAAACAACGCGATTAGGAAACATTCCCCAGCTTAAGCCAAGCACTGTTTGTCGATGTTTCTCTCGCGGAATAAGCTCAGAGCTTTTTCCAAATTGACATTTTTCTTCAGAGTGTTCAAGAATTTAAATTTTTCTACGTTGAATATTGAAGATGTGGTATCGTATCCGCTGAAGGTATGTAGGAATAGAATGTGTTTTGCTACAGCCTCTCCATATTTAAAACTTGTCGGTGAATATAATTATTTCGGAGTCCTTTCTCTGCTGGGTTTTTTGAAAAATACGTTTTTCAAATAATACCCTAAGCCAGTGAATAATACGAGGAGATCGATGTCCTCGCCGATGATCTTGACTTCGTCGTAATTCGAGGCTTCTTGAATTGCCGTTCCTACGATGAAGGAATCTGCGTCTGCCGGTGCCTGCTGAGCAACGACATCTGAATCCTGCAAAGCTTCTTTCAAAATGTCAATGAGCCTTGTCTTGTTCTTGTCGTTGCCTAAAACATTTTCTTGCGTTGCAGATGGAAACGAGATCGCGTTGACAATCATTGTAAGCCAACACTGTTTGGCTGCGCGTCTTCTCCGTTTCCAACCCTTCGAAAGGAATGCTTCTGAATCTTCAGGGTACCCATGAAATACAACTACGACGTTGTTCTCGAAGTGTCTCTTCACATATGACACGTAATTATTACATATCGTGTTGAACGTCGCATTCGAGCGAGACCACACAACTTTATGTAATAAGAAGCTTTTGTCGAATGGCGTTACGCATTGAATTCCTCCCATATAGTGGAAAGTGCCGTGCCCATCCAGTGTATTGATGTTGAAATCCGCATTGTCGAAAACAAACTGCATAAAAGCCGAGTTCTTCATTTGGCGCTATGGTCGCATGATGGAAGCAGCTTTGTACGATGAAATGTCTTCATATGATGAGGAAAATCCCAACGATGAAAGAATGTTAATCAACAGCTTGGACCTAAATTGCTTGTACAAGAAAGCGCCAACGCCGACTTGTAGGTAATGCAGAAATGAAAGATCGAGGACGAACTGCCGATATAATAGAATGCGCGATAGAAGTTCATTTCCTTCTCCAACATTCAAGCGATCCTTTTTTGGTTTTAAAAATAATTTCTGAGAGTAGCACGTTGAGAGAAGTGGGGATGGAGTCCTTCACGTTATCCATGAAATTATCGGATGGGGGGTACGATTTCGTATTATACGGTTTGGAGCGTATGTCCTCGACAATAATGGCAGCTGCTTTACGAATAACTCTCAACCGTTCTTCCTCCAGATGTAGATTCTTCGCCTCGTACCAGGCTTCTGAGGGTATTTTGTAACCAATATTACGGAAACAAATTATAATATGGACTCCTTTTTTGTTAAAAATAAAGATTTCATCGCCATACTCTCTCTGTAAGCGCTGCCTCATAGTTTTCACATCTGGCATAAGATCTCCTATGATAGCTCCCTGCAGTTGTTTCAATGTAAATTGACATTCGTCGCTATTGTCTGGGGTGTAAGTGTAAATGTACTACATAGCACGATTTACTTTGTCAGAGACTGGTCTCCCTTTTCTAGCATTCACAATCACATGATTCATTTTACCGAAACAAGAGGTATGACATCGCGCGCTAACAGCTATGAGGTCACTAACATTTTGAATGCGCGCTATTATTTCTCGTGTGGAGGCGTCGGTGCGTGGATTACAATGATTTAAAATCGCATTCCAGAAGGAATTTCGAGTAACAATTGAGACCGGTTTTCGTAGTTCCACGGGCAACTTTATTTGAGCCGACAAGTCCGGGATTCTTTCCGCACAAAAAAAGGCAACGGTTTTTAGAATCAAATGTCTGTGGTTCTTCGGATTCTACTGTTGACGACGTAGAAGTAGAAGGTTCAACCGTGTCACGGCTTCGTCGGTATATTTCCGCCGATCTTTCATCGGTGTAACTCTTATAGCACGCTGGGTGCATGGTAACGCTATCCACAGATTATATAGAACACGTCCGCTCACCAGAGAATGTGTTAACAAGTCAAACTTAAGAAAGTAGCAACAAAATTGTCACAAATTTGATTTCAAACTACTTTGTATGTTACCATTAATACGTTAATAGTATATTGTGCAACAAGTGCGGGAAGTTGGCGATTACTGACAAGTGTGAATTTTGCAATCACACGAGTCAGTAATCGTCAACCCGCACGAGTTACACATCCTATTTTATGTGACACCAGCATGGGAAGTGAGACTTTCGGTTGTAAGACTATTAAAAATCGTCAGGTCAGAATAAGTTCGGTCCCCGACGCCACAACCAGCGACGCCACAACAAACCAAGGTAGGGTTTGGGGGGGGCGAAGCCCCCCCCCCCCCCCCCAATGGGGTCCGGGGTAAAGCCCCCCGAGGCGTCATAAAACGAAATAAAAAAGAATTTCAAAAAAAATCACAAATCAGTCTAAAGTAATATAATAATACACTGGGAGAAAGATTTATTCATAGCTAATAAACATTTATTTACCGTTTTCGCCTTTTTCGAAACGAGATTTCAAACACATTATACATATTTATACTACGCTAGGTACGCTTTAAAAGCGTGCGGTAATAAAAATTACCATTCTTTTTTTTACCGTTCCATTACCAATTATTACCCATTCCAATTACCAATTATTTATTTACCGTTCTCGCCTTTTTCGAAACGAGATTTCAAACACATTATACATATTTATACCACGCTAGGTACGCTTTAAAAGCGTGCGGTAATAAAAATTACCACACGGTGTGGGGAATCGAGCATTTGGCGCACCATTTTTAGCGCGCAAAGTCAAACTTTCCATGCGGGTGTTACATAAAGACAATAATAAACGAGATAATACAATATTTAGGTATATCCCCAACTCTTTCGGGTCTAGATAAAAGAATATCGGTGGAAGGGAATAAAGGTAGAAACCAAAATTGTCGTAAATTTGATTTCAAACAACCTTGTATATCACCATTGATACGTTAGAGTCGATAACAAACGAGATAATACAATATTTAGGTATACCCCCACCTCTTTTCGGGTCTAGGTAAAAGAATATCGGTCCTAGAGAAAAAAAGGTACAAACCAAAGTTGTCGCAAATTTGATTTTAAACAACTATAGTCATCACCATCTTTCGTGTGAGATTGAAAATGAACGAGTTATTCAATAAATAAAAATTCACCCCCCTTTTTCGGGCCTTAATCGAGAAATATCGATCCTAGGAAAAAAATGATTGAGACCAAAATTGTAGGAAATTGAATCCCAAACAACTTTGGTCATTACCATTTTCTGTGTGGAATCGAAAATAAACGAATTATTCAATAAATGAATATTCATCCTTAAATCAAAGATGGCGGCTGAAGCAATGGGGTGCGAATCCCGAAAACCGAAATTTAGACTGCCAGTGACCCCCTCCAAACGATTCGTGAAGGAGAATCGCTGCTTTTAATTTTTTCCGGGTCAAAACCTAATTCGACTAGACTCAAACTGATTACACGCATTTTCCAATATACGCATTTTTTCCTATTTGTTTGCTTTGACTTGAATCCTTATTTCAACTCAGGACCCACATTATTTTACTATTTAAGCTCGAAAACCATTTTATTCATCTGCAATTAGCCTTGCAAGCTAATTTCTTAACAATATCAAGGTCAACTTTGTTTTTTTTTAATGGAAACCTGTATTTGTGATTACGAAATTTTGTTCTAGTTAAAATATCAAACTTTTGTATGGAATATTTTTTTGTGAGACACCAATTTTTTATCATATTTAGCTGAACAGCTGAAAATTTTTAGACTTTCAAGAACATTTCATCTATGAACCATAAAGTTCAGAAAAAGTTGCGAGAAAAAATTTTCATTTTCTTTTCGGAAAATAATTACGAAATTTTTTTCTGTACCTTTATATTGCAGTTTCTTCAATTGTGTGAAAAAAAAATCAAAAATTGTTAAGAAAGTTCTGAAAGAATATTTTTCAAGAATCTTTGCATGAAATTACGCAAATTTTGTCTCTTGCAACTTTTCTCTGAACTTGATAGCTTGGAGGTGAAGTGATCTTATAAGTTTAAAAATTTCTAGTTGTTCGGCTGAATATTACAAAAAATTAGTGTCTTACAAAAAAATGTTTTATACAAAAGTCGTTTGATTTTTCAACTAGAACAAAATTTGGTAATCAAAGTTATAGGTTTCTATTTGAAAAAACAAAGTTGACCTTGATATCCTTGAGGTGCCTTGATCCATTGAAATTTTATGTGGCTCAGATAAAGATCCCCTTTGGCCATCAAATTTTTGTATATTATTTTTTTCAATACCTCAAATCGTTCTCGGGATATTCCCTTGTCACACTTTAAGAAACTCACTCTGTATAGTTTTTGTTTTGAGCAAATGTTCGAAATGAATATCAAAAGAAGTGATTATCGATTAGTTATCGTGCTCGCATGCATTTTTATTTGTATACTTTTCTTCTGATGTGGGTTTTCAATTTGTTGAATGAAATGGGGTTCCCAGCGACACCTATAGCTTATTCATACGAATACTGCAATTACTATGAAATTACGTATCGTCAAGATTTGCGAAAGTGAGTTACCGCCAAGTACCTATAAGCCAGGGAGCCCCAGCTAACCATTATTTATTTAACGATGAGTAATTGAACTAATCATATCCGTAGGTAGAGCCTCATATGCCCTGAATCAGAAAAGTTCGAAATGAGTCAAAATCATCAGACTTCAAAATGTCCCTTGCGTCACAAATATTAAGTTTTGAAATTCAGATTTTTCTCGCTGGTCTCTAGATAAAATTTGAAGTGATTTACATTTTCTTTTCAGAATAAAAGTATCTCTTTCCTCGTAAAACTAATTATCTTACAAACGGGCTCTTTAGATACCATAATTCCGAGAATGTGAGAAAAAGCATAAAATACTTCAGGAATAATAAATTAAACGCTCGATCTAAATAATAGTGATCTTAGTTTTAATCTATCTTCAAACACTTAATTCCCTATACCATATCTCCATGAAGTTTTCGGAAGCAATTTTTTTTATACGGTTCAAAAATTGCCTGAATTCGAGTGGAATGTTGGGTAAAAATTTAAATGAATCGAATCTGGCGCATATGAGAAAAAACTGATTTTTAACATTAATTGACGGTTGTTGATAATTTGCAGACCCCAAAAAAATTATTTTTTTTCCATTTGTTCAACTTTGTACTGTTCTCTATCCATTTGGCTTCTACTTGTACTTTGGTTCTGAAATTACTGACTTATGAGATAATTGAGTTTGAAATAGTCATTCTTCCACAAAATTGGAAATTTGATAAATTCATATCATTGGTCGACGCGAAAAACGTTGGAAATTCTGAAATACCTGTTTACTTATTTTCATAGTACTTTTGCACAATAAAGTTTTAAACTAATCCAAGAAGTCGATTATTTCAGAATGATCAAGTTAAGGGGACCAGTACAGCTTGGTTAGGGAAATTCGGAATACTCCAAAATGCATTTATTTGTCAGCCGAAGTTTATTTTACATCAAAAAAAATTTCCTCTTTGAAAACCTTTTTCGTAAGGTTTTAGGTACATTGTTAGTTCGATTAGGGTCGTCGAGGGCTCATTCTGTCCAGAAAAGAAATCCTCATCGCGTGAACGAGGAAAGTTTTTACAATATCGTATTGGCAAAAATATTTGCAAATTTAAGGCCTAAAGTTTGAAAATTTTAGGTAATTGACCGTAACTTTTCGCATGATTTTTTTTTTCTTACCGATCACTACATTCATTAGATGTAGAATTGTTATTCGAAGAAAGTGAGACCTTGAGAGGATGAATTGGACCAACCATATGCCTGAAACCTTACGACAAAGTTTTTCAAAGAAATTTTTTTTTTTTTATGTGAAATAAACTTTGGTTAACAAATCAATGACTTTTGGAGTAATCCAAATGTCCCAATTCAATCTGTATTGGTCGCCTTAAGGCGATGTGGTAAGAAAATTTGACTGGAAAACTTCATTACCGATCTTTTTGATAAAACTTTTGATTTTTATTTTTTTTTTTTGTAAAACAATTTTTGGATTTTGGTGTATAAAGGCTTGTATGGATTTGCCTAAGAAAATTCGATTGTTAAAACTTCATTTATCGGATTTTTGCTAAAATTTTTATTTTCGTTTCAAAAGAATTTTTTAATTTAAAAAGTTTTATGTTCTAAATCAAGAAGTTTGCTTAAGTTTTGGCTGAGAAAATTTGATAGGTGTTCTTTCGAGAACAATAGGTATAAATCTGTGATTTGCTTCACAAATTTCTGAGCATTGTCCAAAAAATAATCCGGGACGTTTAATTAATAATCTGATTTGATTTAAACGCCGAGAAATGGCATAATTTTTTTTTCCTATCCAATGTGTACAATGCATGTGTATGTGCACCCAGCATACAATGTGTTCTATATACTTCAATGATTCCTCAGGAATGGTTTTGGCAGCAAGCGCGGCCATGTCGGCACATCCAGTGAGAAATAAATGAATGATGTAGAACGCATTGTATACTACAGTTGAATTTTGTGTGTTTCCGCAATCCTATATGTAATGAATGTTCAATAGCAATGCAATGACGACTCATTCTCTTATTCAGCTTTTCAACTAGTAGAAAAAGTGTATTATCGATAACTTGGTCGATTAAAAACGAGTGTCGCATCGCCTCAACGGGAAAGACTCCGTATACAATGTTATTGCTAGGTGCAAAATTGTGACAGCAAAGAAGTATTCTAAGATGAACGCAAAATTGATCACAATAAAGTTTTCATTAAAGAGATACTGTACTATCATCTACAATTTGGGAGTTTACAGCTATTTACATATTCATGAATTTCACGTACCGTGTTCGCGATATCGTCGACAGCAACTTCCTCGTTTTTTTCTCTTTAACATAAAAAAATTCATTAATAATGAATTAAAAAAGAATTTGAATGATCTCAGTAATCGAAAGAAGCTTGAAAAGAATTTGAAAACAATAAAAATCTGATCCTTAGCCAATTGCAAACTACCAATAATTCAAGTTGCATGCCTTACGAAATGAATACTTTCCAATCACTTGAAATCTTATTGGTTCTTCGTTCAGTTTTAGTATTTTAGAAATTATGAATTGAAATGCAGAAGCAAGAGAAAGTCAATCCTCCGAAATGAATTAAAAATAATTGAAATCTATTTCAGGCAAATGTAAAATTTCAAGAAATATGAGTTCGTCGAATATAAAATGAATCCGTTCCTAATATTGTTTTCAATTGTTCATTGGGATCAGTGTCAGATTTTTCATGCAAACGGCTGATCTTCCCACTTCCGTGTTGCATATTGAATATTAAATGCTCTTAACTCACTTCATGTTGGTATTTTCACTGTCGGAAAAGATTCTCAGTAAAAATTTTGCTTCTTCGTTAGGATCGAAAGTACATGGGATGATGCAATAAACTCCAGTTTTCAATTGGAAACGACCGTTGACTCCGCGGTTAGTGAGAAATTTCGCAGATCTAGCTGCGTGCTTGTTGCGGTGATTGTCTAGATAACTTTTATCCAATGGCTTTGGTAATGTTTTTGGATCTTTCAGCTATTTAGAAAATTACAGAATTCATTGATCATTTTCATTTAAATATTGCGTAGTGCGTGTTTCAGAATTCTCCAATCACTTTGATTCACAAACCGTACATGATAGATGACAAAACCAACGTGAACTTTAACGACACCTTTCCATTTTTGAGCCCTCTGATTCTTCTGTGACAACGCAAGGATCACTGTACATTTGTCATCACCCTCGTCTGGGTGATCCAACGTTATACGATATTGAGGATTTTGCCAGAATGTATCTGCAAATGTACGGAAGTCTTTATGAAAACAAATCCCAGACCACTCGATGAATTTTTGTATTTTCACGCCCGCTCGAAGTCCCAAAACTTTCCTTTCTCAAACAAATAACGTAATCATATAGGATCATAGTTGTTTGACGATTACATACCTGGAAAACGATCACATCCACCGGCTGATACTCCACGGACCCATTCTCCCTCTACTGCAATTAGTTCCCATTTTTTGTTACCAAAGTTAGGTTCCATTAAAGAGTCCGGGCTCAAGTTACAAATATCAAGTGTTGAAAAATATTGCTTAAAATCTTGGAAGGTCATCCAAAATTCGCCGTCAAAGTCAAACTTCAATCCCAGCTCCTCTTTTTCGCTGTCAGAAACAGACAGCCACTCGGGCGATCTGTAATAATGATTTAAGATTTCATTATCATAATAATTTTATATTTCATTATCATTGAGACTGACTCGTTTAAAGATTATGGCTATAGAAAGTAACGTTCATTTCATGATATTGCACAAGACGTTTGAGCAAATGCGAAAAACTGTGAAAAAATTTCGATAAAATACACTTACTTATCGCTCCACTTTCCGTTCCATTCGTGCTTGTTACCCCATGGGTTTCTTAACCTAATTAAAAGAACTTCCTCCGATTGATCCAGTGTTCGCTTATTAACGCACTTGACATGTGTAATACTATAACAATGCCATCTGATCAAACCTTCCGGCGTTTCGGATTCACTTGCATCTAAGCCTTGCTAAAAGATTTTCACGAACACTATTACATAGTTACTAACGAATATTGGTAGTTTACATTTGTTAAATAACAACCTCTAAAATGCATCCTATTAGTGAATTCCTTTCTTTAGCTTTGAGTAAAATGTTAAACAAGTTTGATGGTATTGCATTCATGTTGTACATTTCGACTATTCCTCCTGTGAAATCTTCCATCGCTTCGTAATTCATACCGTCCACCAGAGCTTCGTAAGAGCCGTGAAGTTTGGCGTAAGCTTTTTCGAGCAAAGCACCCCAGAACTCCTTATTTTCAGGTGAAGATAAATACATCAATTTTCCCTGATTCGTTGGTAGACGATCGTCTATCACCACGTCCACCCAATTTCCGTACTGCCAAAATCTAAACACATCTCCAGTAATTGAACAAATTGAAAATCATTGCACTTTGTTAAATAATTCGTTATCTAAGTTTCGATTTTATAAATTAGAGAGATCATGTCCGACATCGATACGTATACCTGAAATGGAATATTCCGGCATAGTTGACTTGGAAGCTTTGATCCTCCGGTACAACTCGGCAGAATAAATTGGGGTGCATCGCAAGATTGGCAACAGCCGCGATGAACCAGCAATCAGAGAGTGAACCCTGGCTCAAGTCAAACCGTGAAAACCCCTCAACATAGAGTTTTGGAGCATTTGCTATTTCCTACAAACAGGTAATTATAATTCATAAATGTATTCATGGTATGTTGGACTTGAAAATTTTACAAATTTCAATTCGTCTAAATACGCTGAAAAATATTGCGGAAAGGACAGTACGTATAAATGTGGTTACAGAATTACAAATTGTTCGAGATTTTGTCGTATAGCTACTGCGACGTTTGAGGTTTTAATTGATTATAAAATTAATTGAAAATAGAATACAGTCGAGGTTGTTGCATTAAATTTTTTGATTGTGTTCTGGCCGCGCCTAAGCCTCAAAGACTTGACTGAATCACTCAACTGTCAGACTCGGATAGTTTCCTATCAGAGCTGCTTTTTGCAGAACTGCATTGTTTATAACCAAGCCTGCACCCTGGTTTGTTTTCCAGTCTTGAAACGCTATGCAAAATCAGACACGGTCAAGATTATCTGTGCTAACCTACATTTATTTAAGGCTGGCAGTTTCCTAGCTTGACAAGGGAAGTGTGAGTAAATGGTGAAAATTTAGATATCAGACAAAAATCCAGAAAAGTCGTATGATTCTAACTAACATTAAATTTTAATTTTACTCAAAATAGATTTTACAAAACTTATAAACTGGTTCATTTTCAAATTCTAACGGTGCTAGAAGTATATAAGTTTTGTCGATCTGTATAGACAAATAAGTGAGTTTATGTAATATGATAAGTACTGCTGCATCGTAGGTATTCGAGCGCTCTGCTAGCGCTCGAGCCCAGACACAAGGGTTTAGACTGCAGTAAGGGTCGGTTGTTAAACCTTGCCCTATGCGGTTACCTTTTAGAGAATCTACGTATATTAAAATGAGATATATTAGATTGGTTCGTGAGTTTAATAAATATATTTTCAGCTCAGGAGCTCGTACGCGCGTGATTACGAGTAGAGCGTGCTAGTAAGTAACAGTTGAGTACGCCCGAGCGTCTCCTTCGACCGAAATCATATGATTATGGTCGAGGAGCCGTGGACTATGGTCGAGGAGCCATGGATTATGGTCGAGCTGTCGACGAGCCGTAGGTACCAGTTCATAGGTACCTACGAGTTGCATTATGGCCACGTATTGTTAGCGTAAAAATTAAGTCATTTTTCTGAAATTTTAAATAAGATTTGAATTCTCATAAATATTTTTCTTCTAAATATTTATATTAAAGAAAAAACAGTACATTTTTATAACTTTTATAATCATTTTTTCATACATTTTTAATTTTTTAGATTTATATTTTTAACAAAGTAATAGTTTTATTTCAATTTTCTTAAATTTTTTAATTGACTATGAAGAATTAAAACTTGAACATGAACACTTAGTTTTTGAAGTTACGGTCCTTCCTTATCTATTACTTTGCCGTTAAGTAACTTCGGCTTAGTTACCTGAGAGCCATCGACGAGTTTATACGCTTAAAGTGGTATCGACTCAGTTTTATGAAAATGAAAAGGATAGTGAAAAACCAATTCTTATCTTCAAAAATTGCAATAACATCACTATCAACGGTAAGTGATTTAAAAGTGATTCCTTTAAATATAGGTATTTTTGTTAGTTTATAATTCAACAACGAAGTGTTCATGTTCAAGTATTAATTCCTTATAGTCAACTTGAAATTTAAGAGACTTAAAATAAAACTATTACTTTGTTAAGAATATAAATCTATCTAAAAAATTGAAAATTTATGAAAAAATCATAATAAAATTTATAAAAATATACTGTTTTTATTTGAATAAAGACTATTTAAAATAAAAATATTTAGTAGAAATCAAATCTGATTTCAAATTCAATAAAAATGACTTAGTTTCTAAATTTTATTTTATGAATGAAATGATGCGTGTTGATGGTTTCTCGAAAATCACGCGCTAACGGGGTCCAGAGTTGAAAATTTTTTTATGCATCAAGGGCGGATCCGCTGGATACGTCTCGGCGTATTGTTTGTATGTGGGGGTAGTCAGCACCCCCCTCCCCCCCCCCCCCTCTCTACCCCCACCGACAAACAACACGCCTCGACGTAATCCAGCGAGGCTCGCCCTAGGTGCATAAATAACTAATATATATACAGGAATAATAAGACTCTGACAATACAGTGCTGCCTCTCAATAGTGCCGCTCTCAACAGTGCCGATTCCCCTCATTCATGTCCGAACGTTACCACCACTACCAACGCTGCTGTTTTCAGCTTCAGAAATCGAAGCCGACTCTCTCAATAGTGCCATTCGTAAACGATTAATTTAACACAGTTTTAACTACATACCGTGTGTTTGTGAATAGGCGCGACAGTATGTCCAGTAGCGGATGTACAGTCGCCCATCGGGTGGGTATTCACGTTATGCGAATTTATCGGTATGGTATAGTAGATCACAGTCTGAGTTCAATCCACGTGATCATTAGCTACGGAGTCCAATACTTCAATGGCGCGCTTGGTCGTACTTTTGCATCAAGTGTCACACAATAAATCACATCTAAATGAAGTAGATGTACTCTTTACTTTTGCGGATACACTCGTACTTATGAAAAATAGGATCCACTGTCTGACGAGTATGCGGAGCATGAAGAACATTTCGTAAGTTTGATAATTGTTTTGAATAACAATATTCAACGTTTGTCATACTATAGCCAAGAGCATGGCCAAGCATGCCATCAAACGGCGTACTGATGTAGTAACCTCCACAGCGTATGATCACGTACATTTTTAGACAGAATCTACTATACCATACCGATAAATTCGCATAACGTGAATACCCACGCAGTGGGCGACTATACGTCCGCTACTGGACATACTGTCGCGCCTATTCACAAACACACGGTATGTAGTAGGTGGGTTTATATCGATCATCACCTAGCTCTGACTTTTCTATAATTTGGTTAGATTTGTTTTCTATATTTATTCAAATTCTACTGCATTTTTGGATTTCAGCGGGATTTATTTTTATGGAAACAGTATTAATCAACTAGTGACATATGTTTCCAGAAAGGAATATTTTCATCATGTATAGGTATAAATTTGGTTCGTCCAGTATATTTTTCAAAACATATAGATTTGTTCGTATACTCTATTACTTCTGGTGTTTCTTCTGATGTAAACTCTTTCCTGTATTTACGTTTCTTCGCTGTATTATGAAGCTCCATTATTTTTACTTATAGCTGCAGACAACAAGCAATAAGAATGTATTTCACAGCGGCACTATTGAGAGAGTGAGTTCTCAATTTCTAAAGGCAAGTGGTACTCGTTGGTGGGGGTGCTGAGATTCTCAGAAAATTACTTCCCAACAGCCCCATGACCGGCACTATTGAGAGGCCGTACTATATTCAATTAAATAACCTTTAATCCGAAAATTTACGGGCCCAGGGCACGCTTCTGTATCCGCGGGAAGCCCTGAATTTCATAAATTGTGAATATTGAGTATTGTTCTCTAAAGTTCTCCAAAAATAAGAAGTGCAAAGAGTTCGTATACCGTGTATTTGTGCAGAGGCGCTACAGTATGTCCAGTAGCGGATGTACAGTCGCCCACCGCGTGGGTACCCACGTTACGCAAATTTATCGGTATGGTATAGTAGATGTAGACTAAATTCGATCTACGTGATCATTAGCTAAAACTAATACTTCAGTGCGCCGTTTGATGGCGCGCTTGGTCGTGCTCTTGGCTATAGCATGACAAACGTTGAATATTGTTATTGAAAACAATTATCATACTTACGAAACGTTCCTCGTACGCCGAATATTCGGTACACGAAGGATCGCAGCTGACTAGCGTTCCGACGGATGAGCAAGTGAAACTTCTCTTCATAAATATACGAGTGCATCTGCAAAAGTGAAGAGTACATCTACCTACTTCACACAGATCTGAATTATTGTGTGACACTTGATGCGGTTTTCAGGTTATGTTCTTAGAGATGCACTCGTATTTATGAAAAATAGTTTCGCTTACTCATCCGTCGAAACGGCAGTCAGCTGCGATCCTCTGTGTACCAAATATTCGGCATACGAAGAACGTTTTGTATGTGTGATAATTGTTTGCAATAACAATATTCAATCTTTGTCATGCTATAGCCAAGAGCACGGCCAAGCGCGCCATCAAACGGCGCACTGAAGTATTAGCTTCAGCTAATGATCACGTAGATCGAATTTAGACTGTATCTACTATACCATACCGATAAATTTGCGTAACGAAATAGCTTCTTTTAGTTACTAGAGTTTCATGGATAAATAAGAATTTAGAGTTATGGATTTTAAAGAGAAGGTTTCAAAATGCACCATAACGAAGAGCACGCGCGAAGGCTTGCAATAGCCGCTGACACATTAAGATAAAGAGGCCCTTAAATTCGGACCTGCCAGAGCCTGCAAAAATGATTGGACGTATACACTTATAGAGGAGTGTACCTATATTAAAGGTTTTGTGGAATACGAGAAGTATTTGAATTTTTTCCTCGCTGAGCATTGGGACTCGCATAGAAGTTTTGAAAGTAAAACTTAGGAGGAGTATGCTGAAAGTTTAGATTAAAATTTTCTTCAGGTTACACATATTATTATATGTAACAATATATTATATTGTTATAACCAATATCGTGTCTGCATGTACCGTGTGTTTGTGAATATGCGCTACAGTATGTCCAGTAGCGGATGTACAGTCGCCCATCGCGTGGGTATTCACGTTATGCGAATTTATCGGTATGGTATAGTAGATCACAGTCTAACTAGGAGTCGGTCGCACCTCCGGATCAAAGATCTTGTCTCCACTTTTGGGGGTGTTTTCTGGTACCAAAATATAAATTACCTGCTATATAACTCTCCTGATTGGGCCTTCGTTGTTTCAATTTGCACAATATACTGTACCGATGAGCATTCAATGAGTCTGGCTAATTGCGCCGGAATAATTCATTGAGGTTGAGCGTTATAAGATTCCACATTAGAGTGCAAATTTGTACATTGTATTATGTAGTTATTGTACACCAGATTCTCAAAACTTATCATCCTAGATGAAAAATCGTCTCATTTTGTGTCTATTGACATATTGTCTCTCGTCTTCTATCAATCGTAGCGTTCGTTTGATGAATTCAAAAATCTCCTTTTACTCGAAAATGTTGAAAACATTGTCAGTCCCAATAATTTCACTGGCAGCACTGGCAATTCCGAGGCAATTAGCCAAATTCATTAAATGACCATCGGTACAGTATATTATGCAAATTGGAAGAACGAAGGCCCAATCAGGAGAGTTATATAGCAGGTAATTCATATTTTGGTACCAGAAAACACCCCCAAAAGTAGAGACAAGATCTTATGAAAAATAGGATCCACTGTCTGACGAGTATGCGGAGCATGAAGAACATTTCGTAAGTTTGATAATTGTTTTGAATAACAATATTCAACGTTTGTCATACTATAGCCAAGAGCATGGCCAAGCGCGCCATCAAACGGCGTACTGATGTATTAACCTCCACAGCGTATGATCACGTACATTTTTAGACAGAATCTACTATACCATACCGATAAATTCGCATAACGTGAATACCCACGCGGTGGGCGACTATACGTCCGCTACTGGACATACTGTCGCGCCTATTCACAAACACACGGTATGTATGTGTATTAGGCCAGACGTTAATTTTCTTTTATTTTTGATATCATGCGGGCCGGATGAAAATCGCTTCTATTGACCCTAAAACTCATACGCGCAAAAAATTAGACGCATAGATTCGATTTTTCCCGTGCCTCAAAGCACCTGGAGTTTCTTATGGGTTTTACGTGTGAAAAATATGCTAAAACGTTTATCCTTTATAAAAGCAGTGGAGAGTGTAGAATTTTGATTCCAAAAATATATTTTCCAATATATTTTGAGTCACTGAATCCAATGGTGCTGTTAGTTTTTTCCAGTGTAGCGAGGAAAAAAGTTATTAGCCAGAATCTCCGAAAAACTCGAATAATCGCAGTAAGAAAGACGAAAAACAGACTTGTAACATTTTCGTGTAATTTGAACTGCTGTATTGAATAGAATCATAAACACTTATCAATGTAAAAAGAAAAGAAAAAAGAAAAAAACCTATAAACTGAAATCGCGAACAAACCACATTTGGAAACATTTAGAAGGTCAAAACCACAAAATAACTCAAAAATAACTCAAAAATTAGAGTAACACAAGGAAAAAAACAGCTTGTAAAGTTTATAGTTCTTGTTTCTTTTTTTTTTTTTCTTTTTCTTACTATATGAATCGAATTTTTAAAAAAATGTCCAATTTTTTAAAATCCATTTATATCTATTTTCTTCTATCACTGAGCAAGTATTATTTTATAGATAAAAAATTTTTTTTTTTTTAAATATGGCTTATAATTTTTTTTCCGCTATCCTGACAATAACTAATCGCAAATCGCACCATTCGATTCAGCGGCTCAAAATACATAAGAAAATATATTTTTGGAATAAAAATTCCACAATTTTCACTGGTTTTATAAAGGATAAACGTTTTAGCCCATTTTTCACACGTAAAACCCATAAGAAACTTCAGGTGCTTTGAGGCACGGGAAAAATCGAATCCATGGGTCTAATTTTTTGCGCGCATGAGTCTTAGGGTCTATAGAAACGATTTTCATCCGGCCTGCATGATATCAAAAATAAAAAAAAATTAACTTCCGGCCCAATGTGTATACCGAGAGGTTTTCTTGAAACTCAACAATCGACAGCGCATGCGTCAAATAATTTAATTTCATTGGTCGGCGAGCCCGTCTTGTGACGATATTTGAGCCTGTGAGCCTGGGATAGACGCCGAAACTCGCGCCTGCGCTGTCGACGGTTTAGTTTCCAGAAAACCTCTCGGTATATGCATGCATTTTTTATCTAATTTTTTCATTCTTAACTAGCTGGAGACAATACAATATTTGCCATTGTATCCTGAGAAATAATTTTTCTCGGAAGTATGAATGAATCTTCTACCATCCCGGGGTCAATGGTTCAACGAAACTGCTGTGTTGTGAAGTTCAATTATTGACTAGGGATTTCACGTGTTCCTTTACGTTCCTACCATGTAGGTTAGGGTGGTCCAAATTTAACTTTTTTTTTTTTTTCTTCTTGCGGGGCACTTCAAAATATTATGAGAAATAATAAATAAAAAATCCTCTCAAATTAGGAAACCCGTCCAAAAATATTTAGAGGTTTCTACCGGCATTAAAATGTAACTTATTTCATTATTGGCTATTCTTTCACTATATAAATTATTCTCATTGTGTAACTTTATAATCTCTACTAGACGCCGAAAAAAATGATGCATTTTATCGAGAAGAACATATCGGCATAGTCGAAACTAGATGAACCAATAATCTAACGGTTGCAACCGGACGTTGAAATAATTTTTTCAATTTTTCAATTGAAATTATCGTTGTAAACTTTGCTTGCGGGTGTCTGCGATAGGTGAAATCTCATTTTAAGTGATATTTGGAGGGATTATAACGGATTGATAAAATATATGTATATCTACATATACAGGCTGTTCATTCAGAGGCGCTATGGTAACTCCGGTAGCGGACCTAGCGCCTAAACGCAAGTCGAGGTTGGTGTACCTAGGTGAGTAACGACGTTTCGGAAATTATCAGCGTTGCGCTTATTTCACCTCTTGAATATTTTGTAGGTAATAGTAGATACCTTCTAAATTCGCTCCATGTGATCATGAGCTGTGGAGTTCAATACGTCAATGGCGCCGTCCAAGGCCCGCTTGGCCGTGCTCTTGGCTATAGCACGTCAAACGTTTGATATTGTTAGTGAAAATAATTAACATATGTACAAAATGTTCTGCGTGCGCCGAATATTCGGTACACAATGGATCGCTGGTGAATGGCGTTTCAACGGATGACTAAGTAGAACTATAATTTTAATAAATTCGAGTGCATCTGTGAAATGTGAAAAGTACATCTACTTCAATTAAATGTGAATTATTGTGTGACACTTGATGCGGTCTTCGGGTTATGTTCTGACAGATGTACTCGTATTTATGAAAAATATTTCCACTTACTCATCCGTCGAAACACGTGTTAGCTGCAATCCACTGTGTATCGAGTATTCGGCCAACGAAGAACATTTCGTATGTGTGACCATTATTTTCACTAACAACATCAACCGTTTGACGTAATATAGCCAAGAGCACTGCCAAGTGCCCCCTTGAACGGCGCCGGTGAAATATTAAACTACAATGCTTATGATCACATGGATTGAATTTAGGAGGTATCTACTATTACCCACAAAATGGTCGAGTGGAGAAACAAGTGCGATGTCGATAATTTTGCGAAACGTCGTTACCCACCTAGGTACATCCACCTCAATTCGCGTTCAGGCGCTAGGTCCGCCGCCGGAGTTACCGTAGCGCCACTGAAAAAACACCCTGTATATAGGGCATTCCACGCCAACTTGACCAGTGTTCAGCCCCGACCATCTCGAAATTATTCCAAGTTTTTTCTTTTCAAAATTCTACTCAATGAAAAACGCGTCCAGATTTTTTTTTCTTTTTTTTTTTTAATAAGTCGTTTATTTCTCATAAATTTTTGAAGTTGAATCAGGAAACCCATTTTCAAAAATCTAAAAAAAATTTCAAAAATTCAGTGGGTGACACAGAACAGTTCTCCATCATCAAAAATGTAGAAAGAATTATCTTTCTATTTTTTTTTTTTTTTTTTTCACTAAATTTGGAATTCGGAAATTTTGAAAACTGAAATTGACAGTGTCACAGAGGTAAATTTTGGGCAATGTTATACGGGAAAAATCGTTAGTGTCAAATAAGCGTCAATTTATTTGTCAATTCTCTGTGACACGGTCAATTGCAGTTTTCAGAATTTTCGAATTCCGTTTGACTGAAAAAAAAAAGAAAGAAAATTCTTTCCACATTTGATAATGCGGTCCTGTTCTATATCATCCACTAGATTTTCCAATATTTTTTCAGATTTTTGGAATGGGCTTCCTCATTCGAATTCAAAAATTTATAAGAAATGAACGGCTTAGTAAAAAAATATGTAAAAAAATCTGGACGCGTTTTTCACTGAGTAGAATGTTGAAAAGAAACCTAAAATGATTTCGAGATGGTTGGGGCTTATCACTGGTCGAGTTGGCGTGGAGTGCCCCATATAAATGGACATATATAATGTACACCTGACGAGATTGATTATGACCAGTTCAAGGCCACGCAAATTTGAAACAAATGCGCATCCTTATGAGATTTAACATTTAGATTCGCATTTGTTTCAAATTTGCGTGGCCTTGAACTGGTCACAATCAATCTCGTTAGGTGTACATATGTTTCATCAATCCATTATAATCCCTCGAAATATCACTTAAAATAAGATTTTACGCATCTGAGATACCCGTAAGTAAAGCTTATAACAATAATTTAAATTGAAAAATTAATAAAATTATTTCAACGTCCGGTAGTAACCTTCAAATTTTTGTTTGATCTAGTTTCGACTGTGCCGATATATTCTTCTCAATAAAATGCATCATTTTTTCGGTGTCTAGTTGAGATTATGAAGTTACACAATGAGAATAATTTATGTATCGTGGAAGAATAACCAATAATGGAATAAATTACATTTTAATGCCGGTAGCGACTTCCAAATATTTTTTGACGGATTTCCTGATTTGAGCGAATTTTTCATTTGTTATTATATATTGGAGAATGGTATATTATGGTATATTAGAGAAGCAATGAATAGAGAGAAAGAAAGAAAGAAATTGATTCAATGAATGCAAATGAAGTGTGGAAATTTGTAGATCGGTCAACAACAATGCAAGGTGGCAAAAGAGCAAATATTCTTGATTTCGAATGGATTTTCAAGAATAAATTAGAATCTAACCGGTCAACACGATTTAACGCTCGGTTAGTAATTAGAGGTTTCAAGGACAAAACTGCATATGACCTAAAGGAAACACATGCGCCTGTATCTAGATTATCTGTAGTCAGAGCCATATTCGCCATAATAAATAAATACGACCTACATGCTCACCAATTAGAGGTAAAAACTGCCTTTTTAAATGGCGTTCTAGAAAAGGAAATATATATGGAAATTCCAGATGGATTAGAAGTAGACAATCACACTCGAAACACAAAAGTATGTAAACTAGAGAAAGCTTTATATGGTTTAAAAATAAGTCCGAAAAATGGAATCAGAGATTTTCGGAAGAGATGCTAAAAGTAGGACTGGAGAACGATCTACATGAACCCTGTCTCTTCACTTACAGGAAAAAAGGCAAAATAGCTGTAGTTTTATTATATGTAGATGATATGATTATTGCTAGTAATGATGAAGAAATCTTGAAGAAAATCAAAAATTGTCTGAACAAAGTTTTTGAAATGAAAGACCTTGGAGAGCCTGAAAACTTTCTTGGAATAACAATAGAAAGAAATAGAGAAGAAAACAGTATTTTATTACATCAAGCGAATTATGTCGAGAGTATTTTAGAAAAATTTAATATGAAAGACTGTAATTCCCATAGTACAAGACTAGTTACAAGACTAGTAAGCAATGGAAATAAAAGAAGAAAATTAGAAGAAAATACGACTGGAAAGAAAATCAAAGAAGGACAACTTAAGACAAAACCCTAGAGAGAAGCAATTGATAGTTTAATGTACTTGTCGAACGCCACCCGTCCCGATATAACTTATGTGGTAAATTACTTAGCGAGAAAACAGAGTCTATTGAAGAAGATTAGTTAGACGTTGAAAGAGTGTTCAAATATTTAAGAGGCACTTCATACCTGGAGTTAAAATACAAAGGGGAAGCTGAACAGCTAGAAGCTTTAACAGATGCAAGCTTTCGGGATTGCCAAAGTTCAGCGTCGACTGGAGGCTACATTATTAAGCTTTATAGAGACGTTATAGCGTGGAGAAGCCGCAAGCAATCGTATGTGTCACTCTCTACATGTCAAGCCGAATATTTGACAATGAGCAATGTTTGTGAAGAACTCATATCATTAAACAAGTCAATCAGATACATTATTGGAAGAACCCTTCTCCCAGTGAATATTTAGTGTGACAACAAATCGGCCGATGACTGTACTAAAAAGGATGGAAGTCATAAATTAAATATGTTTGAATAAAATTGAAAAGCAATTGTTGATAGACCCGAAAAAAGAGAAAATAAAGGCAATAGAAAACACACGACTGATACGCATGGAGATTTTATCAAACAATGTGTAGATGAAGGCAAAGTTAAAGTTCAATGGATAGCAACAAAAGAGAATTTAGCAGATATAATAATTTGCCACTAGACGCCCATAAATACTTAAGAGATAAGATGTTTAATAATTTTTAGAGAATTAAGAGATCACTAGTGTACATCAAATATAAAGTAGAAATACCACTTTATAAAATCAAACTAATATTACTTTCAATTTAATGTCTACAGATAAACGCAACGTTTAAGAGAAAGAAAATAGCAGACCGAATGAGACTGGCTAAGGATAAACACATAAGACTACATGTTTTGTTACCAAACATTGTCACCTGAGATTAGGTTTAGAAGTATATAAGCTTTGTCGATCTATATAGACAAATAAGTGTGTTTATGTAATATGATAATTACTGCTACATCGTAGGCGCTCGAGTCCAGACACAAGGGTTCAGACTGCAGTAAGGGTCGGTTGTCAAACCTTGCCCTGTGCGGTTACCTTCTAGAGAGTCTACGTATATTCGAGGGAGATATATTAGAGTGGTTCGTGAGTTTAATAAATATATATACAGGAATGAAGACTGTGACAATATTCATTTAATTAACCCTTAATCCGAACAACGGTTCGCTGTATTTTTGTTTTTCTCGAGTGTTTTGGTTTTGAGGCTAGCTAGATTCCCGACAAGTGAACTCTACTAGTTGTTTTGCCGCGTTTGGTTTTTGCTATGATTTTATTTAAACTGATTCTGCTTGATTCGAAATAAAGTGCTTCTAAATAATCATTATTCCAAGATGGTCTAATGATTTTTCAAATAAAGTGAAGTTGAAGAAAGCTAATTGTCCCGACCAGCGATAAGTTTTCAAAACAATTCTACTAAGTAATGGTACATACAAGTCGATGAAATCGAGTCAAATAATTATTAATAATTTATTCGACTCGATTTGATCGACTTGTCCCATTCTGATGACCTCGAGTGACACCTAATTTACTACTAAGTAGTTAGCAATTGTTCTAAGACCGATTTTGCTAATTCCCCGACAGGCGGAATTGCTAAAGTTTTAAGAGAGCTTGTGCGTCATTTGACCCGACAGGTGTCGAAATCCTACCGAGCAGCGTGATGTCGTCATTTTTATATCCTTCGTGACGTCATGTTCCCACTCCGCTGTCTTCTGCGCAGGGTATCGTAGTGGGAGCAGGCTTGTTACGTTACACTACATGTGGCACATTCCATATCAAGGCATAAGTCTTTGAGGTACAGGTTGATAAATGCTCTCACTCGATTCTTATAGAATTCTTTGCTGACTTTTTCCGAGTGTATAGCAATAAATATGCCAAAGAACAATCTTATCAAATTTCGGATGTGTTAATCATGAGATATGTAGCATCAACATTGAAGAATTTTGTATTTTCAAAAAACTTTCATATAATTCGGGCTCTTCAACAATTACGTCACGCTATTTTTGACCAGTTTTGACCTTCTCCTGTTATTGCACTTCATCACATAGTCTCTTACCATGCCCCTTTGAAATTACATCACAAATTCCCCCCCCCCCCCCCCCCCCCCCCCCCCCCCCCCGCGTAGTTCTTGTGGTTTTGAATTCGAAGGGGTCGTGACGGGTCTGGGAAGTGAACCTTTTTTCAATTTGTTTGATATGGGATGCCCAATAATGGTATCTGATCTATCATCTACTTTAATATACCTAATAAATTATTTGTTTATTATATACGTATTTGAAATCATAACATACTGTTGGGCGTTTCCATTCGATGATTACATCTGGCCTTTTTGAAAAATATAGGGACGAATCTTGTGCAGGAAATTGTGGATCTTCGAACAGTTTTTTCGTAGATAAACATGCTTGCCTGAGTTGGTTGAAATCTTGTACTGCGTGTGCTGCTTCTTCTTTGAGCTAACCGCAAGAAAATACATAGATCTATGGAGATAATAATATTCGAACGAATAAACGTCATTGGATACATGCTGATGAAGAATGGTTCCAAGATAAAGTGATTGACCTCTATAAACACATTACCCATGTATAGTAGACTGGCCGTTAAAAAAATTCTTTGTGCTGCAAGTTGAAAAATCTTAAGTTGACCTTGATAAAAAAATATCTTCAAAGCCGCAATGCTCTATCTCACTATTAAGGAGTGCCGGCAATTTTATTTTTATTATTGTTTTTTCTTACAAGATAAGAATTTATTTGTTTTCAGACCATGATCTTTCAGACTTTTGAGTTTTATAACGATTAAAAAAAAAAATCTAACGGTAGACAAATGACTTTGGGATTGAAAATACTTTTTACTCATAATGAAATATTCAACATGACGTCCAAAAAAAATACAGCCTAGAAATTAGTCTATAAAAAATTCTTACGGAAGCCTAGAATAAAAAATTATCAAATCAAAATAGTAACAAAAAATAAATCATGTGAGTATATGTGTATCAAGGGACGAAAAACAAAAGCAATTTCTAATGTGAGTATTATCAGACTATGGGAAAAAAATTCCTGACTACAAAATACAATAACAAAATACAATACAAATAAACAGTTATGAGAGAATTTGCGAAGGAATTCGAATTGATTGAATCTGTAATTCTATACTGATGGTTTGTTTATTTTTGTAATGAAGTAATTTTATTTATAACTGTCTTTTCTGCGTCTCATTGATTAACTATCGAGAAATCTTTTGATTAATGTACGAATTAATCAGAGTGCTTGGAAAAAAAAAATTAATTGAAAAAGTACACCGTCTGTGCTCACATGATTTATTTTTTAATACTATTTTGATTTAATTTCTTATTCTAGGATTCCTTCAAATTTTTCACAGACTAATTTCTAGGCTGTATTTTTTTTGAACGCCACGTTGAATATTCTATCATGAACAATTGAAAATGTTTGAGTAAAAACTATTTTCAATCCCAAATTTATTTGTGTACCGTTTGATTTTTTTGAATCGCTGTAAAATTCGAAAAGATCAAGATCTGAAAACAAATAAAATCTTATTTTATAAGAAAAAATAAGAATAAAAATAAAAAAATTTCCGGCACCCCTTAATAGTGAGATAGAGCATTGCAGCTTTGAGAATCTTTTTCTTTCAAGGTTAACTTGAAAGATTTTGTAACTTGGAGCATAAATAATTTTTTTAACGGCCAGCCTAATGTATAGGTAAGTATTTTAAGACATTAACAAATGTATAAAGTAATGGTATTAACTGTTAATGCATGTAAAGATCAAAAGCTGATTATTTGTACACGAAATTTTTCGTTGATGAATATTAATTCATAATTACAAAGTGACCAGTACTCACGTCTACTTCTTCAGTATCCGAATGTACTGACTCCGGCTTCTTGATTTCTTCCATATCCCAACTTTGCCTTATTTGTATTTGTATATTCGTTTTTTTTTTTTTTTTTTTACTTTAATGGTACACTTTCTGAGTCAATTTGTTCCAATATGCTTTGGTTTATGCACGATAGCTACATATTTTGTAAAATTATAAATACAGTCCTCCACGTCTCTCGATCAGTGTTCAGCCATAGTACATATCTCTCTAAATTTTGTGAAGTGAAATTCGTTTAATTCTTCACAATGGTGAAAAAACGAGCGAAAATTCTTTTCAAAACCGTGAAATTATATTTTTTGTGTAGTGGGATTGAAAGTCCCACGATTTTGACTTCAAAAAATTTAGAGAGTTCTATATTGATTTTCAATTTTTGTACGTTTCAGACTTATTGGAATAAATAACTACAGCTGTTCATAGATTTTTTTTTTATACGACTGTTTTCAAATTTTTCGGGATAAATAAGATATCGCATTTTTTGACTGCCTCTATCTCAAGATCGTATGACTTATGTTACTGAATGACCATTCTCATAGCATAACAAAAAGAATTTGCATGCATAACTAGGGATTTGTTTCAAACAAATATACGAACTCGTCTTACGTCTAACAAGATACGATAATTATTTCCGTGAACATTTTCAAGAATATTCTATTTGAACCAAAATTTTGAAACCTTGCCGTAAAAGATATCTTCAAGAACATCGCAATTATCGTAATTTATAGTTACAGAACTCGACAAAATAAATTGTTGAATAGGGATACCAAGGAAAATTCTAAATTTGTATTCAATTTCGTTGCTATAAGGTCATGCTTCGATCCCAGCAAGCATAATTTTTGAAATAAACCTTCTGGTTCTATAAAAATAATTAGAAATTAGTAAATTTAGTTCATGTTTGAGTCAGAATGAATATTGGCTTTAGGACTGAGGTTCACGATTCGAAAGTCGCGGAACTTACGTTGAAATTATTCGTAGCACTGCATTTAATTCGCAAAAAGTGAGTTTCCAAGGAAACCTTTGGAGATTTTTTAAGTTCTACAAGACTTTGTACCTACTTTGACTCTAAATTAGATGACGAGAATTGTTGGTTTGAGAATTTTTCGCGTAACTATATATTATTACACTGAAGTTTCTTAAAGAAGCTCGATATCTGTATGTAACGATCCCGAGCTGTGTCCAGGGTTTTATCTAAGTTTGTGACCACAAACTATAAGTGGGGGCGCAATTTTTCTTTTGTGTTGCACTAACTGTTCACTCTCATATTTGCTTGGGTTTTTCCAAACAGTTTTACTCATATTGTCTGAAAAGTAGGTTTGAAGTCCCCCAATAGGTCGTGTCTCTTTTCCCACGCCGGTCCGGTGGTAGTGAAGTATCTTCTTGACTGATCTTTCTCCCGCTACTGTACATTTTGATGACTTCCACGTAATTTGGGACTGATTTTGACATTTAACAATAATTGTTCAACAGCTCGACTCGATTTAACTTATAGTATTATTTTTTCAAACATTTTAGGAAGTACTTACGTTTGTGATTTGGGACTCTAATGCAGGTTGTGTAATTTTCATAAATAAATGATTCAAATTTCATAATTATAATTCCACGTTTTTGTTCTGAACCTATTAGTTTTGTTGATAAATATTTGATCTTGCTCTAACGATTCCGATGACGAAAATAAAAATTCACATAAAAATGAAGACGTTTGAGTTGTCCATAAGTGAATAGTAGACTTGTCGCTTATTCAGGAAATGGACGTTGTTTTTTTGCGGCAGCTTCCCAAATCGTCTCGGAACAATTAAAACAACCCCTTCGAAATTTTGCCATAATTTCAATAAATATTTCATCGCAGAACTATTCATTCGAAACAGAAATTTGTATGTGAGAAATTATAGGGGATCGATGCTAATGTTTAGGGAAAATATTAGCATCCTCATTTGAATCTGACTTTGTTTTTAATTTGACAAGATATCGTAGTGAACACTGGCCACCGAACACGACATTAATTTTTTCCCCCAAATGGTGGCATCGGTGGATAATAATTCTTCGCAATTCTAGATTTTCGTCATAAATGCGTTGCCCAACGATAAAATAAGTTTTCAGGTTGAAATAGCAAGCTCAAATTTTGAAAGGATCTTTTCAAAAATTGTTTGGAGACGATTTTTGGAGCGGCCACAACGAAATTTGTCCATGCCCTAAATAAGGACCACCTTAATAAATAGCCTTCTGGTTTCTCGGTTGACACCAGAGGCTTGGAACATCAGACAGCACAGAAAAATGTCTCGTAATTTGTGAAGACAGTATCAACGGTTGAATTATTTGTTGAGAAAGCTTACTCCTGTATCCTTTTTCGAGTCCATGTACAGTAGAACTCTAATTGTGCGGACTAATTAGGGATCACGCCGATCCGGATATGCAGAAATCCGGATAATTGGATGTAGTTCAAGAATAATTGAAGGATAAGATACATGTAAATGGTAGAAAATGAGGTTAAATTTCAGGATCTATTTTCAACACAACTACTGAATCAATGCTTATAAATTTTATGGGGTAGTTTATTAAATGTTTGGCGATGGTAAAAAAAATTTATTTGTTAAAAATGATTATTTTGAAACAATCTGTACAGAGTTGTTGTTGGACATTTTTTTCCGAGATGACGCACTGCGGGAGTTACAGCTATTTTGTTCGTTGTCTGAAACGAAATTCACAGGAACAATTACATTCTATATGAAATTACACTGTCGATATACCTAAGAAAAGTTAAAATAGTAATAGTTAAAATAGTTGAAAATTGAAATAATGCAATATGAAAAATGCAATTTTTACCAAAAATTTTCAACTTCTTTATGCAATAAACAATTGTTTAATTCAATTTTTTGTTGAACATGCAAGTATATTGACGAAGTTTTGCAATTATGTATATAATAAACTTAATCTCAAATTTATCGGTTGAATAGTTTTTCTTTTATCGCTCCCGAAAATTTTGAAAATGTAGTTTCGAGAAAAACGCGTTTGAACGTTCAAGTAAAGAGAAATCAAGGTTTTCAGTAACTTACAGCTGTTTTAGGCTATTCCGCTATTCCAGGACCATAAAATTATCTGTTTTGACTACTATAGACGCATGGAATTATAGACAGATAAGTAATTGAGTAAAAGTCTAATAACTGTCGCATAAAGTCCCATAAGGGACGTGTGGTCAGCAGCTTCCTGCGCGAGCTACTATACCTGATACGCGCGCGCACGTGCTCAACGTTGTTAGGCTACAGTATCTACAAGATTCCGAATTTCGCTATAAAATTTTGAAAAGACATTCTCAAGATGTTGACCTATCGATTTGCGAAACTAAATAAAAATTGATTATTTGAAAAATTTACATGTATGTCCCCCCTTAAAAAAAAGTGACGTCTGACAAAGCAAAAACCCAATTGTTATTGATCGCAAGTAACTAAGCAAACATAGGTAATGTACATCAGGGTGACCCATTTTGATTGACTGTTTTTTGATTTTGAGTCTCGTATGAAAATTTGTGAGTTTTTCACATTTGAGGAGCCCTCCCCAAATTCCAGATCAATTAAAAATTTTTTAGAGGTCGCTCACGAATTTTGAAAATTCCGAAAATGGTCGAAAATTGAATTACTTTTTGTTTGTTTAAAATCTTTTTTCTCTTAGCGGCAATCGTTTTTACACTTGAACAAAATGACATCCTGAAAGTTTCAGCTCAAAATATGAATTTTCAAAGGTCGCTCAAAAATTTTATAGGTATAATAGTACTAGTCCAAAACATTGAAAATTCTTGAGCGGCCTTTGAAAATTTATATTTTGAGCTGCAATTCTTAGAATATCATTTTGTTCAAATGTAAAAACAATTGCCGCAACGAGAGAAAAAATTTGAAAAAATAATAATACGATTTTTGACCATTTTTGGAATTTTAAAAATTCGTAAGCGACCCATAAAATTTTTTTAAATTGATCTAAAATTTGGGGAGGGATTCTCAAATGCAAAAGACTAACAGGATCTAAGTATTTAAATAGTACCTACTTATCCATGAAATATGATTAAGATATTCGCAAAAGACATTTTTACCTCATGCTTATCACGGTACCCGTGACTTCTGAAAAAATGAAGCTGAAACCATCAAAATAAGCTAATTATTTCAACTAAAAAATTGTTTTTATTTGTTTCTACTATGGCGTGCCTTATTGAAAAATCTGAAGAAAAAAAATTGTTATAGGGTAACATATAGGGCTTTAAAAACAAATATTTTCATGATTGTACCAAAATTTTATCATAGTGAAATAATAGAATTTCGGAAAAAACATTTTGTTTCTCATGAAGCTATATAGCTGTTATTTATTTTTGAAAGGGCTATTGTAAGCCCCAAAAATATGCTAAGTTTTCAGATCAATCGGTGAAGTCAATCTTGAGAAGAAACAAATTTTCTATTTACTAATTTTTATTCGTTTTCTCGAAAACCAATTGACATACTGATCTATAACTTTCTGGATCTTGGTATTTCATCAGGACCTACATATCCTCAAAATATGATAAAAATATCTTTTCGGGGCCGATTTACCATTCTTAGCCCCCTATGGCCTTTTCATACGAGACTCAAAATTAAAAAATAGTCGGTTAAAATGGGTCACCCTAATGTACATTATACATACTATGTATTAAAATCACATACGTTAAAGTAAGTAAATAAGAACAAAAATTAAAATACAGTATTGTATACAAAATGTTAGTAATTCTGTATAATGTAGTACCACTAGGGCACGTGAAAGTCAACGACCCGCATTCTCACCGCTCCCTTGAAGTTTATTAATTTATGTATTTTCCCCCAAATCGACTCGGGTAATTGGGGATCCGGATGTTTGGAGTTCGGATAATTGGAGTTCTACCGTATCTGGTTTGTAACTCATCGGAAACAGTTTGCTAATTTTCCAGAATCTTCAGGCATCCACTAAAAGTTTCCAAGGAACAGATTATTAGGGAACGTTTATAAATCACGTGGCCTATTTGGGGGGGGGGGAGGAAGAGGATGAAAAGCTACTTAAAGCCACGTGAGGGGAGGGTGGCTGATGGTGGAGGGCACGTGGTTCTTATGATGCTTCAAATATATTATTTAAACAGATATTATTGATCGTATTATATTTAAAATTTTGAATATTAACGCGCGAAAATTCTGATGTAATTGAACAATCAATATGCATACGTGTAATAAATTTTAATCGAAATCAAAATGATCAATAAGCCTAATAATACATTAACAATTTCAAATGACACTAAAAACCACGTGCCTTTTACGGGGTAGGGTGAGTCTTGGAGTAGTGCTACGGCGGGGCTTCATGGAGGAGGGGGCAGTGCCAAATTTACTGATAACTGGTCACGTGGTTTGTCAACGTTCCCATTATCCGAAATAGGTGCGCTCAGCAAATCAGATACAAAACTCTGTGCAAAATTTGCTGCATATATTTGCTGATACAGCTGACTCATTTTTTTTTTATGTTGACACATATTCAGCGGACCTTGTGATAGACATACCACATAAGTACAATCCTATATTTTAATCTCCCGACGGTCAAGGTCCAGACATTGACGATATCTGCGGCGCTGTCTGTTATACATCCGGCAATGTATTGCACCACACATAATCATCCTTTGCGAGATTATTCTCCTGACAAAGGTCACATGAAAAATATTATATCCTACAAGAAATTATCGGAGAAGGTTTGTAAGAATTCAAAATAAAGCTATACTCTCTATCTACTCTTGAAGCAATCATTTTTAGGAGGTTGGTTGTGCATTCACAAGAATTAATAATCACCACCTCCAGTGATGCTGATTTCTTTATATAAAAGTTCAATTTCCAGCCTTAGAGAAATCATGTTTTAGAAATATGACGAGTGTTTATGCGTAAAACAATCGTCATCCACTATAATTAACAATTTTTGTCATCTGTATCTATTGGACTTGGAATTTCTGCGTATTTTCCTCGAGAATTTTCTGCAATCTGCAAAATAATATTACGTAGAATAATTTGTGTAGAATAATATACGTAAGCACCATCTATTTGCACTTGAAATTTTCGCATCGTTTATGACACCAAACCAGGTTTCGCCACAACTTAGGCACCATTTGTAGGTATGAAATATACAACTACTCATATTTTTATCTCCATTCTAGTTACGAATCTAGATTCATACATCACTACTGAATAGCTTTTTTTTTGTCACTACGATTCTCTTGCAAAGAAAAAGACAAAAATACTCTGTCAAAACACAAAATTTTAGGACTTTATCGAAAGTGATATCTTCACTGGTTTGAAAGTTATGAATTATTTAAGGCGATGTGGCAATCGTTTTTGATTAACCAAGTTATCGACAATACAGTTTATTTACTGGTTGAAAAGCGGAATCACAAAATTAATCGCCATTAATATTATCGAACATTCATTACATTTGGACTTGCGGAAATCAAATAATTTACTCTGACATACAATGTGTTTTATATCGGTGATTTATTTCACACTAAATTTGCCGACGTGACTGTGTATGCTATCAAAAGCATTGTGGAAGAATAATTTAAGAGTATAAAACACATCGTATGCTCCAGTTGATTTCTTTGTTTGTCGCAATCCCACATATACAGGGTGGTCCATTTTAATTGCCCCAGGCGAATATTTCGAAAACTGAAGGAGATACAAAAAAAATTTGATACAAAACTTAAAGGGTTTCGAGGGGGACAGATAATGGTGATATTGGTTGACTTGTGGATTTTGTCACTTCCGAGATTTTGAAAATATTTCTGGATTTTAGATAGGGAACACATATTTTGGGTATAAGATATCAATAGCTCAATTAAAGACAAATTCGAAAACCACAAAACAAAAAATTTTTGAAAATTTTTTTTGGGAATTTTTTTTTTTTTTTTGATTTTTGAAAAAAAATATTTTTTTTTTCATTTTCAGAGAGTCCGAATACTTCGTCAAATATCCATTGTTCCTTACCCATTTCGAAGAAGTCGCATGTAAATCCAAAACTGCACGGTTGGAAAGTACGAGATTGGCAAAGAAATTCGTGATTTAAACAGATACATTCAACCGCATTGGTCCGCCCGACAAAATTGAATTTACAAAAAAGTTTAATCTCATATCGGATTTGAGCCTTCACACCAACGTCAAGGTTGCGGTTACGTAGAAGTTTAATTTTTTTTCTCATTTTTTATGATGAGATTTTATTTTTAATTTTTTTTTTCAATTTTTTTCACTTTTTTTCAAACTTATTTTACGATTAGAGTTTTATTATAATATTTGTATTTTTGTCATTTTAAATTTTTTAGGCGAACCAATGCGGTTAATTGTTTCTGTTTAAATCACGAATTTCTTTGCCACCGTACTTTCCAACCGTGCAGTTTTGGATTTACATGAGACTTCTTCGAAATGGGTAAGGAACAATGGATATCTGACGAAGTATTCGGACTCTGAAAATGTGAAAACAAAAATTTTTTTTTCAAATATCAAAAAAAAAAAAAATCCCCAAAAAAAATTTCAAAAATTTTTTGTTTTGTGGTTTTCGAATTTATCTTTAATTGAGCTATCGATATCTTATACCCAAAATATGTGTTCCCTATCTAAAATCCAGATATATTTTCAAAATCTCGGAAGTGGCAAGCTCCACAAGTCAACCGATATCACCATTATCTTTCCCCCTCGAAACCCTTTAAGTTTTGTATCAAACTTTTTTTTTCTATCTCCTTTAGTTTTCGAAATATTCGCCTGGGGCAATTAAAATGGACCACCCTGTATAACCCCCAAAAGCACTTCACCTGCAAAAACCTTGCGCCAAGTACATTAAAACATAGTGACTAGCAATAAATATTTTTTAATAAAATATTTGAAGAAGTAGCACTCGATCAACAAAAGCATTGAAATCACTGGACGTTGCCAAGTACAATTACATTTTTTCACAATTGATTTCAGAATGTGACCTAGCATTAGTTGTGGGCTGATATTCACATCTCATCTCAATATACATAACATGCGTAACACGTAATGTCATGCGACATATGTACTCGTAAGAAAAGATTAATCAAAATTAAAATTGAGAAATAAAAGAAACGAAAAAAAAATTGAAGTGCGTGGTACTTGGTGGGCTGATGTTTGAATTCTCGTAAGAATATTAAAATACTTCAATCTATATTTTCTTGTAATTTTTACAAAAATGCCCGCCAAGTACCACGTAATCCAAATGTTTTTCTTTTCTTTTTTTTTTCAATTTTAGTTTCGATTAATCTTTTCTCACGAGTACATATGTCGCATGACATTACGTGTGACGTATGTTATGTATATTGAGATGAGATGTGAATACCAGCCAACAACTAATGCTAGGTTACATTCTGAAATCAATTATGAAAAAATGTAATTGTACTTGACAACGTGCAATGATTTCGATACTTTTGTAGATCGAGTGCTACTTCTTCGAATATTTTATTAAAAAATATTTATTGCTAGTCACTATGTTTTAATGTACTTGGCGCAAGGTTCTTGCAGGTGAAGTGCTTTTGGGGGTTATATATGTGGGATTGCGACAAACAAAGAAATCAACTGGAGCATACGATGTGTTTTATACTCTTAAATTATTCTTCTTCTATAGAGAGATAAATCACGGATATAAAACACATTGTATGTCATCTAATTAAACTTTTAAACGTGGGTATTTACCATCCATACCTAGCTCCCTATTGTTTTTGAGCCAAAGTTAAACTCATATTCAGTCGGTAGCTATTAAGGCGAAATGTAACGTTTTAAGGCCTCGAAAACTGGAATGGTGAATTTTCCGAAACTACTGGATGAATCCCAATGAAATTTTGGGGGATTACGCATTATTCTAATAGAAAGGGCCTGATTATTTTACTTTTCTGAAATTTTTGAAAAAATTGAAAAAAATGTGACGTTTGTACGTCGACACAACGAGAAAGTTCTTGATGATTAGTGTTAAATAGTAAGGGTTCGCTCCCGCTTTACGTGCGGGCGCACAACTAAGGGAAGTAATATGAAGGTGATTGACTGGTTAGAGTGAGATAGTGATTAACTTATAGTTTATTGATAACAATACTGATACTCGGACAAACAGATTGGAGTGAAGCTGATGGGTTTAGCTTTGGAAGCGAATGATTAGAAGTTTAGTAAGGGAGTTTGGTGATTGGTGAAGAATAAGGATTGATTTGTAAGGAAGAGTGGAGTTAATACGTGGATGTTCGTCAGAGAAGTATTGTGTGGTAGTTGGGATAGAGGATGTGTGTAGTAAGATGATAGCCAGAGAAGTAAAGAAGTGATTAATGAGAGGAATAAGGTAAACTAGGGATTTAGGTAAGGTGGGAGGCCACGTGTAGCTGAGGATGCATCAGACCACCGGATGCATACTCTGCAGATTATGCAGTAACGTGGAGGCTAGAGGAAATTATAGATAGGGTGACAAGAAGTGGGTGATAGATGAGAAAGGTGAAGTCTGGACGTAACAAAAAAATTGAAATTTCGTAAAATTTCGCGCCAAAAGCGCACGCATGCCATTATGCCAATATGTTTACCATTAAGTATATTAAAGCGGCGTAACAGGTTCGATTCGAATTTGGAGAATCAACGCATCATTCTCAAAACTGAAAAAAAAAAACAAGTTTCTAGATTCCCAAAATGACAACAAAGTTTTGTGAATGTTTTTTTTTTTCTCAAAATTTCGAGAATGCAGTACAGTTAGCCACTTTTTGCGAAAATGATGCATTGATTCTCCGAGTGTAAGAACTTTGCGAGAGACACTCCGGAGGATCCCGGTGGGAATATCCTGGAGGGATTCTATAGGGGACACTCCGGAGGGAATCTACAGGGGACACTCCAGGAGGAGTCTATAAGGGACACTCCGGAGGGACTCTTGCGAGAGACACTCCGGAGAATCCTGGAGGGAATGTATAAGGGACACTCTAAAGTTACCAGAATTTTTTTTCAGCATGGATTCAAAGTTCGTCATCATCAGTAACTGATGCTCTTTTATTTTAAACAACAATTATACGTATTATAATAAGTTACTTGTTACAGGCGTGAAGGAAACTGACAACTGAAAAGGTAAGTATAACATGTGTAACGGTCGTAAAATTAATATCTATTATTTTTCAATATTTAATAAATCTCTTTAAATTCTAAACCTTCATGCGCTCCATCTGATCGCATAACCACAGAAACTCGTAGCGCGCGCCTGCCATCTGCGGGCTCGCGCTGGGACCCCGTTGACTAGGCACCAACGAGGCCCCATGCAAAAGTCTTTCCCGCTATCAAAGTTATTTTTCGATTTGCTTATTAAGCCTGCCTTCCGCTGTGACAGAGATCACCTTACAGAGATTTGTTGTCATTGTTATAGCTTGCTGGTTACCTTTGGGTTTCTGGCCTGTCTATTTCGATACAGCGAATCTTTGGCTCTGTTCAAGATCGTTGCTGAAGTTCGCCCGGTTGGCTTTGGCTCTTTGGCCTGTTGGATCCGACGTATCTTCTTTGCATAAATCAATCGATTTTTACTTAATTCTCACCAATATAATATCCGATATACAAGGTATGAGCCTGATCTCTCCATACCTTGTATACATATATTCTAGAGCTTTGCCTCTGACTCTTTATTTTATACATATATATTCCACTTACTTTAAATATTCTATACTGTCTCGTATACTTTAAATACTGTATTACATCAGTCACATTATAATTTATCCATATAAGTCACACTTGCTTATAAGTAGATTTATACACATAAAATGCTTATATAACTTGCTTGCTTATAAGTAGAATTATACACACAAAATGCTTATAACAAAATAATTTAAACATAACTTGCTTGCTTATAAGTAGATTTATACACACAAAATGCTTATAATAATTTAAACATAACTTGCTTGCTTATAAGTAGATTTATAGACGTAAAATGCTTATACCAAAATAATTAAACATAACTTGCTTGCATAATTCACGCATTCCTTTTATTTAATAAATATTTATTTGTGTTATTATTTGTTCCGTATTTAACTGAATTAAATCATCCCTCTCCCACACATTTAAAATATAGGCCCGTAAGCGCCTTGAGAACATAGAGGCTCCGCGTCAATAAATAAATTTATTGATACAATGCTCAGGTTAAATATAATAAGTAATAATTATTAATAATAAATAAACGTAATTATTGAGCAACGTTACACATGTGAGTATAAAAGTGAAAACCCACGATTCAATGGCGACAACATTTGAATCAAGTGAATACTGAACCGTCTTACTTAACATTCATAATGTATGGACCTACTCAAAACAAGTCTTCGTAGTGTTACGGATAGAAGAACTTTATGGACTTCTAGTTAGTTATAGTTACAGGTAACAACCATCCCGTACTGCTCAGTGAGATGTACACCCGACAAGCAATAAATATTACAGTAACTTGGATTTCTTATAATATATAATATAATAAATTGAACACATATTTGATATATATCTTTGTTAGGGTGTGTTGATAAAACCTTTTTTTCTTTCGACGAACCACCTTTTCAAACGTCAGTGTATGTCACCTTGGAAATTCTCTTGAACTTGTCACCCAAGCGATACAGATTTAGAGGTGGCTGGAACAGGTTTTATATTTCCCATTCAAATAACACGCTAAAATTTATTTTTTCATCATCTATCTCCGAAACTGCTGTTTAAATTGAACACAAGACTGTTTTTTTTTCTATTTCCAATTTGAATAGAACAATTAAAAATTGAAAAATGAATTCCAATAATTTGAGATAAATAAAAAGAAAGAAACATTTTGTGGAATTTAAACGGAAGCTTCGCAACCAGATAATCAGAAAATAAATTTGGGCGTGTTATTTAAGTGGAAAAAACCTGTTTAACCCACCTCTAGATCTTTATTGATTGAGCTGAAATTTTAAGAGAATTTTATAGGCGATATTCGCTGACGTTTGAAAAGATAGCTCGCAAAGAAAAAAAAAAGTTGGTACAACACGCATTAAGCTTAATAGGTTGCGATTACGAACAGGTACGAAATTCTTTGTTAATGGTACAAGAAAATTCGCTCATTGAGCGCTCTTGCAGTGTGCGCAATTGGGAACTGACCACTTTGGCCACGACGTCTGGTGGCCAAAAAAGTACTAGTTTTAGTGTGCACTTAATACACAAGTATATTAAGTAATTTATTTAAATTAACTTAAAAAATAGATAAAAATTTTTTAATTAAAATGGAACTCATCAAATTAAATCCTCGTACAAAAAATAAGAGTAGAGTTTATTGTGCTGTGAATGGTTGTGGTAGTAAATCTCATGAAAATTTAGAAATAAGTTTTCATGCTATACCTAAGCCTGGTAGCAGTTTTGTTTACATCGAGAATTACTTTGGAGAAAAAGAAAAAATAGATAGATATAAAGCATGGCAACATGCTTTAAAATTAAAAAATATGAATCCCCATATGAGTGTGTTCATTACATTTTAAAAAGAGTGATTTTATTTTACCAGGTAAGTTTTTAATTGATCAATGACATTTGAGGTTAAAAAATTACTTACCGATAGCAATATAATAAAGCAGCCACCACGTGCTTACATTTTTCGCCCAGACCAGCCTTGCATGAGCATTTAACCGACAAAATTTTTCCCGATTTTGAAACCGATCCTTGAATTTCGTGAGGTCGTTCTTTTATATGAGAACTTTGTAAACACAATGCAGTAAAACTCACAATATCACTATTTAGATTTTCATTATTTTTACCACATTTTATAAGATGTCCAGCTTCCAGGATTTTTTCTGCGTTTATAAAATTCTTCTGAGCTGGATTTGATCCAACCCAGTGAAAAATTTCGTTTAAAGAAAACATAAATAAATAAAATTTATAACATTTATTCAATATAAACTTATGGGTAATTCTTTGCTTGCACACAATACGTAGCCATGTTTTTTAAGCCCCGCCTACTGGTCCGTTGTCAATACCAGCAATCTCTTTTCGGGGTGTGCTTTAGTTCAGCGCACCTGAAGTGGAACCACAACAAGCAACTATTACAAAAAATGCAGTCGTCTTGCGCAGGCTCCTCACAAACTTTGCAATGGTAGGTGTTCAGTTTTTTCTTATTGCATACAATTTTTCGGACATATGTGAATGCTTCTTTTTCAAAGTACGGCTGCACCATTAATAATTTTACGGCGTCCTCCACTATGCCGTCTGATAGTACCTCCGGTGCAAGGCTTTGTACGTTGGGCATACGGACTTGGTACTCTTCGCGCATCACGTTTTCTATTATATTTGTAGGGAGAAGCTATTCTAAAACTTGTCTGACTTCTGCCTCTTTCGTCTTTTCATTGAATGGAGATACACGGTACTTGCGCCTCGGAAGACCCAATGTTATCAATCGGGCTCCCTTGGGGCGACCACTCATTTTAATTCGTACTCCTAATTCGATCTGACCTAGATTGGTGCTAGAGCCTCCAGCCATAGTATAATCTGCTTCTCCTTCATCATGTGCAAGCTGCATCGATGACTGTTTGTGATCTGCAGTGGTTTCAATTGTAATGGCACCTGGCATAAATTTATAGCTATGTCATTTGGCATTTGTTACATTCCTTTGTGCTATATGACATGCTGCTGTGGCATTCATCATCCTTTTCGTCTATGGTGGACAAAGATTCATGTGATCAGTTTTAGGTGGTTCAATATTACTTGGACTACCATCATCCAAAGGAATGCTTGCACGAGTTACATTAATGTCATACCCTTGTTGCCAGTATGTTCGAATCTCTTTTAATACATTAAGTTGACTAAAAAACCGTGCATCAGATAGATGAAATGCCACCTGCACCATGTCATTCATACCGGCTGCGAGCAATTTTCTCTTCCGGGAGATTGTGAGGTATTTAGGTGAAATTGCTTTAGTAATAGATCGACGTGCAGTAGTATCACAAGCAGCCTGATTTTGAGGTATTGCTAGATTTTGCGAGATTGGGTCTGCTTCAATGCTGTACTGCTGATCGATTTGTTCAAGTACTGCAGTAAAAGCATATTTTTTCAGGCGCTCTTTATAAGCTTCCTGAGCTGTACCAGCTGCAAAGATTTGGACATACTTCTTCAGTTGATTTTGGACTTTCCTATAATTGTGCTCACGGTCTCTATTATTAAACCACTTGAAGAAGTCGGTCACAAAATCGCTCATCGTACTATTTGGTTTGACGACTTGTTTTATTTTGCTATTAATCGATTCCAGTCGATTATTTGTGCAGTTACCTAAATTTCCATCTACCATATTGTATTTGGTCCATTCGTGTCTTATTGCATGCCAGTTTTTGTTGAAATAATTCAGAACGACCGGTGGTGCTGCGTTGGAGAACTCTGCATATATCTGGTTGTAACTTTCTTCCGAATAGCTTTTCGTCGATTTATCTAAGAAATGTAGTTACAGATTTCTTTGCTCGGTGGATATTTGCATTTTACCCGCAGAAACTTCTCGTGAGAAAGTTTGAACAAAACTGTTGTTAAGTTTGAGCAAAACTGATGTTCAAATCTAATGAATTCTCGTTTTTATTCGTTTTCAGTTAAATTATCCAAAAAACCCAACGGAAAATCGCTGAATCTGAACGAAAATCATGCAATGAACATCGAAGATCGGCTCGTTCCACGTTCAGATTAGGTTCAAAAGTTGCGTAATCATTTGAGGAATCGTTACATATTCGAATTTTGAAAATCAAAAATGGCGTATTTTGAGGAGCAGAAATATAGTGGTTATTTTTTCCCCACGGGATTCTGCGATATTGCCGTCTTTTTTTTACGAAAGTCAGTTAAAAAACTAGCATTTTATGTTTCCTGAGTTTTTCACGAATTCCCGTTTCTTCTGGTCGAAAATTTGCCCTGTCATTTTATGACAAACTTTGACGGGCTGCGCCGACTAAATGAAGATGAAAATCGAAAAATCCTCGTAGTGATCTGTTTGATATACAGAACTAACCAAGAAAAAAAATATTTTAGACAAATTTCGAATACCATCGTCTCTGACCTCTCGTTGTTTTGTGAACTTCCCCATATATTCTTCCAATATTTTCAAGCAAAAGATTAAATCTAATCATCTAACAAAAACAAAAATAACAAAATGAAACAGTTTCTCAAATTGACAGCCGTTCTTCGAATTTCACCTCCTCACTACCTTTGTCACCTCATTTTGAACAAGCTCTGCCAGTTTGAAGATCTGTGGCCAACGTAGGAATTCTTTCGAAGCTAACGACATGAGCATTGAAGGCTATTTCACTGTGACGGAGGACCATTTCCAGGCTTGTCAGAGGCCTAGAAGCTGGTTAAACTACCTTGAGCTAGTACAATGATCTTGATTCAATAGTAAGATTCTATCCAGAGGCTCCATTAGGACTGCTCCGATTTGCTTTTTTTATCATTTTGCGTGTACCCTAGGATGGCCCTTATTTTGAGTATTTTAGGGCCGCCCCCCAGGATCCTTTCAAATATATGAAAAAAATGCTCCTGAAATTTGAGCTCTTAATAATAATATTAACACGTGCCTGAAAGCGACCAAAGATTTAATTGCAAAATACAATGAAAATTGTTATCGCACGTAATATTGATCAAAAATTCTGAAACTTCATATAGTTGTTGCCAACAACAAGCGGTACACGAGGGCCTATTGGATGGAATGGAACATCATGAATCTCATCTTTTAGTTCAACTAAACAGCTGTAGTAGTTTTATCTGAATCTATGACTCGGAGTTCTGACACTCCTTGTTAGTGAAATATCTTCCTGCTAACTAGTATCACATTCTATCTGCTTTTGAATTGAGTACCAAAATATTGTAAGCACTTCCTATGACTTACAGAATATTAATCATTTGTATGAACAAAGCTATGAATCTAATATATGAATTGCATTTCAGAAATTGGATTTTATAGGCTGTACAGAATATTTTTTACTGTGACTAGTTGCCTCTGTTACACCTTACTAATCTGCCCATGCTTGCTTCATTTCTCTCAAAGCTACTTTTACCTCAGAATACTGTTCCAACGAGCCACTAAATTGAGAAATTTCTTACCATGAATCTTTTCTAGTAGAGAGACAGCTTTAGGGAGCTGGTCATCATCACAGCTTTTGAGGGTGCTCGATAGATTGGTCAGATCTTTTTTGGTGATGATTTTATTAAAATCCTTGGAAGTTTATCCTGCAAAAATTTTTTACTAAAATTTTTGCTAAACTAACACTAAATCTGTTCCAAAACCACGTGTAGATATGATAGCACATGCATATGGATTTGACTTAAACAATCACATAATAATATGAAACCTAATTTTCCAAAATGTAATTGGAGAGCATGATTGAAGTATATACGCACGCACGCACGCACGCACACGCACAAGCACACATATATTGCAACGGGTGTACTAAATTTGATAGGATTTAGTAACAATCGCGCCTTCGGCGTTTTTACTCAAATTATTATTCTACAAATTTTTATTTACCAAAAGTGATTATATTGGGCGCCAGATGCTTCGCGTCACTTACAACAAAAAATGACGAGAAATAGTACGAGTTTTAACGGCGGAAATGCCGAGTAGCTAAGAATATATACTAAATGGTAGAGTGGCTAGGTTCACCAATACACAGAGAAAAAAAATCGTTTGGATTAACCGAATATATTTAGTTGGGGCAAATTTAGTTGTTTCAATGTCTGTGCATTACGTTGAAATAATAATTAGTTATCCTAAATATTCCAGTTCACTTAAATCAATCGAATTATTTATTTGTTTTGATCAATTATTGAACTACATATTTAATTACTTGAATCGAAAAATGGTTGAGTCAATCCACGATACAGTTCAGTCAACAGTTCAGTCACGAATATTGAACGTTTCATATATGATGGCATCAAACAAATGCTTTTTTGCGTGAAGTAAATGGTCAGTTTGTAACAAGGAAATGTTCAGTCGTTATGCGGATGGTGCATCCAGTTAACAGAGTAGCACATCACACTGATTGAGACAACCAAATAGTATTTCTCAAGTATTCTACATTTAGTGAAACAAATTATCAAATCGATTTGTTGAACCACCACTTGTTATCAATACACAGGGTCACCATAACAATATATTTAGTTGAGGCAAATTGCATTTCAAATGGACTAAAGTAAGCTCTCATCAACACAATGAAACCGATTCAGTTCGAACAACTAACAATAGGTTACTTTTCAGAATCGGTTAATTAATTCATCTGCTGTATCTTCTGCAATAAATTTTATAGCTACTATTCAATTTTGTTAACTCAACAAACCATGTCAGTCGGTTCAGACTTCTCTGTTACAAGAAACTAAATTATCGTTTAACGCAAATGGCAGAGTTGCTTAAAAATTAGCAGTATTTCGTAAGTATTAAATTTACGTTTATTAACAGTGCCCAACTTGCATTTCTTAATTAGATGTTCAAGTATCACGTGGGAAGTAAAAAAAAAGTAGCAGTATCTTTGCACCTGGTAGCTTTGACGACGTATATAGGAAAAAGTTGCATTCAGTATTGTGCGATAGAATAGCGTAGTGGTTAGAGCGTGCGACTCGTAATACAAGCGTCCCCGGATCGAATCCCGGTTAGTGAATAAGAAAATGCGTTTTAATTTATATGGGGTAAATTGTAATTTGTTAGCATCGCGATCACAACATATAAGTGTGAAATGTATGAATCAATGAGATTTATACTTAAAAAATTAATTTTGTCCTCTGTAGTTTTGATAATAATATCGTCAATCATGCCAGAACGAAATCATTCTTTTGAAAGAATGCACCATTGTCCCAATTGAATATTTATAAACTAGATTGATAATACGTGGTTGCATCTACCTGGCATGCAGTTGACTTGAACACATAACCATTCCAAAATACCAGAATAGCTATTTAGTTGAACATATTTATATTGCACTCAACCAAATATGTAATTGGAAGAACATTTTACTATTTGGTTGAAATGAATATTTAGTTGTTGGTAGTGTTTTTGAAAATTTGGTTCAATCAAATAATTTTGTTCAGTCAAAGAAGCGTTCACTTCGCGGCCCGCGATCGCCGTTTTCATTTCACCCAACTGAATTTCGTTTAATCGAAACGATTTTTTTTTCTCGGTGTAAAGAAAAAGCAAACGATAGTAATTAACAGTTAGAATGCAATTTATTTAATCGACGGAACAAGCCTTTTATAAGGGAATCAGTCGCAAATGCGTAATTTTCTCAGATAACAAAACAGAAATTATAAGAAGCGATACAATAGCAAAGCGACGATAAATTAGTTAGCAAATTGACGATACATTAGTTAGCAAACAGAAAAGAAAAATACTCAAATGGGAAGTTATAAAATATAACAAGAATTGTACAAGATATAAACCATTCGCAAAATATCATTATTATTGCAACAGACTCTATACAATGAAAAATATACTATTTTAGCAAGCAAACAAATTCGACGGGAACAGAGCCCCTTAATAAAGTGACGAGAAAAAGTATAGAAAAAGGCTTAACAGCTAATTTATGACTTAAAATACTAAATAACAAATGCTGACCTCTACGCTCGAGCTCTCGGGAGGCTTTTTATCGACAGATCATAATATAGCAAAGATAGAATAGAACTAAGATATAAAAATAGTCAGGCACATGCTCAAATATAGGGAATGGCTGCTATTCACTACAAAAATAATGTGAAATAATTGCCTCTAAGGCAGACTGTTGTTCAAATAACCAAATAACAAACTACAAATAAATCGCAACTACGAGTCACCACGGGAATTCGTTTTACCAAAATACAGATTGACTAGCGGGACGAAGTCTCGCGACTTACGCACCGAATATACGGTGACTTACGCCACAAAATATATCAAAAATATAATAGACGAAAAGAATAGACGAAATTCCAATGAGACTCGAAGTTGTACAAGATGGAGGGTCTTACCTTAGAGACGAACTCTAGACGAAAACACTTAACTGATTTTTATTTACAAAACTATCTTACTATATAATATAAAGAACAAAAAGATAACTAACGGAAAGAAAACAAAATACTGACGATAATTGACGAAAAATGGCTAACTGCACTCGAGAGTACTCGGTAGCTGACGGTAGGTTTCACGATAGGCACAGAAGTGGTCTTCGAAAGCAGAGAAGCGTAGAAGTAAACCGATTTTGGCGATGCGCTGAATTATATAGCTTCGGGATTCCCCGACGAAGGTTCTTGAGTGAGGCCCTAAAATCGTGGTTAGACGCCGGGCTCCCATTGGCTGCCTCGCGTAGCTCGCCTTGGCCCTTCAACTCGACGGTAATTGGTTGCCTCGTACTCCTGGACAACATGGCGGCTTGGCGGTAATATTCAAACGCTCGAAATATTCAAAAGACGATTCTTGCTTACTTGGCGCGCTCTTCCTGCTGTCTCGATCCTCGTCTTTGGACTCCTTGTCATTATCGGTTTGCGAAGTGCACCCCGGCTGCGTTTTAAATGAAAGACAGACCAGCCGGAGGATCTGACGAAAGTGCGAATACTCCTCTACTCGGATCTATATCCCATCTTCCTCATGGACGATATGGCTAGCTCACTAAGAAACCGGGATCATATCAGTGCAGTTCTTCCGCTGAGATCTTTCGGGGATAACCCGACGGTATGACGATAGCAAGAAAGTCGATATTGTGGTCCAGCTCGACTCCATGGTCGATTAGTCCACGACGACGGGAGGTGCGTTGGGCTACTCAATTCACCCGACCTTGTTCGACCGTCGTCGCGAGCGTCCGGAATTGGTTGACTGTAGATGGTTCGGCTCCTGGCCGATGAGTCCCCAAGACGGGAGGAGTGAACTTAGGAAGTTATCCCTATTCAACCGTCCTGGTGGCATCCACGATCGAGTATCAGCAGGAATTGTAGCCTGACGGTAGAAAATCATCATTTCAATCCAGATCCCACGACGTCCGGGTGTCAAGCTCCGAGACTCCAAGTTTACAAAAGTTACATAAAGGAAAGGGAAAGAAGCAAAGAAAAATGTTAATGAGCCTGACAAATAAAACCTAGTCTGACCTGTGATCTGTCGCTACCTCCGAGAGCTCCTCTGCTGTCGTCGATTTACCATGTGTGTGTGTGTGTGTGTGTGTGTGTGTGTGTGTATACACGTGTGCGCGCACACACACACACACACACACCGTGAGGTTACAGGGAAGGGAATCACAGGATGCAGGCAACCCAACAGTCAAGATTTCCGAAGATTGCCGAAGGTGCAGAATATTTATCATTAAGAGGAAATGAAAGTCGATCTAGCCATCTAGCGGATTTCTCACCGTACTACACACATGGACACATAATCATGAACGCGTATGTATGGATGTGTTGTATCCATGTGTGTAGTATGGTGAGAGATCCGCCAGATGGCTAGATCGACGACTAAACTGTCCGGTTGATAGGTTAAAAAAAATTGTCAGAGTGAAATTGAAGAATCTGATCGGCATAAAGTTAACACGCAAGATTCATCAATATTGATTTGTGAAAAAGTTGCAACAGTTAATTAATGAATTATGGCCGGTTTCAACGACGAATAACTTTTATTTGTAGATTAAATTCTATTCATTAAATTTTCGACTCTTATTCGACGATTAAAGATATTTTACGAATGAAATTTATTCGTCGTTGGTGAAACCGGCCATAATTCATTCATTAACTGTTGCAACTTTTGTACAAATTAATATTGATGAATCTTGCTAATCAACTTTATTCCGATCGAATTCTTCAAGTTCGCTATAATAATTATTTTTAACCCAACAATCTGACAGTTGAGTCGTCTGCTAACAGAAATTTTCGCGTCCCCCTTCCATTAATGAAAATGCCTTGCCTCCGGCAATCTTCGGAAATTTGACTGTTGGGTTGCCTACATCCTGTGATTCCCTTCCCTATAACCTCACGGTATACAGGGTGTATCATCTCATGTGTGGGAGGTAGTTAGTCGCCGCGAAGCCACGCCCCTATAGCCAATCAACAAGCATAAGACTTTCGTGGACCCAAATTCACACGAGAATAGAAAATACAGTTTCTTGGTTCAGGAAAAAAATTTCAACAATGATTCGATCTGCTTATCAAGTATTTATTCACTTTGACGCTCACAGAAGCGGTTCGATTTGTTGGCCTTCTCTATCAATGCAAACGTCAACACGAAGCGTGTTAGGGATCTATCCTCACAACTGATACTACTTATCACACTTTCATTCCAACAGCAGTCTTTCGTGTGTAAACAACTACTGATCCGTAATTTCAAGAATCGTGCTCATGAATTTTACAGCAAACGAGTACGTCGACATGCTTCTCCAACATTTCAACATCAATGGGGTATTAATGTTTGGTGCGGTATTATTGGAGACTACGTAATAGGGCCTTATTTTTTTGACGGGCATCTTACAGATGCTCGATATTTAAATTTCCTCTAAAACATCCTACCAGGACTATTATTACTAGAATAAATTTTATTATAATTACAACTATTATTTAATAAGGAATCATTCTCTGCATGCAAAATTGCATCCGTATGATTCAGGTCATAATTGATAATGATAAAAAGGTTCTAAAAATTCGAATTTCGTAGACACTTTTCCAGGGGATTGGATCGAAAGAGGAAGTATCGTACAATGGCCAGCAGGATCGCCTGATCTAACTCCTCTAGATTTTTTTATGGGTGTTCATTAAATCCAAAGTTTATCAAATCCAACCGGTGGACGTAGAGGATCTTAAAGAAAGGATCACTGCAGTATGCAGATCTATCTCGCCGGATACATTACGAGCTGTTCCAGAAAATCTGCGACAACGGGTTGATATTTGTATTGATAGAGAGGGCAGACAATTCGAGGCCTATCTGTAAGCGTCAGGGTGAATAAGTACTCAACAGGAACATTAAATCGTTGTTGACATTTTTTTCCCACACCAAGAAATTGTATCTTCTATCCTCGTGAGAATTTCGGTCTACGAAAATCTTATGCTTGTTGATTGGTTATAGAGGCGCGGCTTCGCGTCGACTAAGTCCCTCCCATTCTGAACACATGAGGTGATACACCCTGTATATGAAGGGTCTACGGGAAAAAGGGGGAATGTCAATTTTTCAACTTTTCAAGTAAAAAATAGTTTCTTGTAGTTTGAAGAGTTTTCTATATGCTGTTAATATCAGATTTTGGATTCGATCTTTTTTTGGTTCTTACAGCCTTTCAAAAAAATAGTATACACAGGAAGAAGGGGGAAGGTTCAAAGAAATTCTTTGATAAAAAAAAGTTACGTAAAATTAACATATGTGTAATCTAGTTATTGAACTATCGCTACATTACCTTAACATTTCAATTATAATTTTGTAAAGAAGATGCGAAAACGTTTTCTTCTCAGCTTCCTAAATTATCGAATGAAATAACGAAAGCAGTCAGATTTAGATTACGATGATACTGCATTTCCTAAAACTATTTTAAAAAAAACCGTGAAAAAAAAATAAAAATTTTTTTTGTCAACATTCCCCTTTTTTTCCCTGTAAATTACTGATTTTGTTTTGTTTTTTGATTATTTAATGTATGATTATTTACTGAATGTTGAAAATTATTTATGAATGTTGTTTAGGCTTAAATTGTGTAGTAAGACTCGTGTAGTAAGTATTAAGACTCAATGATATTCTCAGCATCCGTCGTCAATATAATCGATAAAGTAGTGAAATGTCAAATGAGCTGTCACCCGAATAGGTTATGTCGGCTGTATTAGTCTTAATTATTCAATTATTTAAAAACTAAGAGGGAGCAATTAAAACTGAAGGTGGAGCAATTAAGAGCAATAAGGGAGCAATTTTTTAATCCCCTGTAGAACGTCGTATCTTCACCCGCTTAGTCAAAACATAGATTTGAATCTGGCCGGCATTCTACTATTGAAAATCCCGATCTCGTTTTTTCCATTTTTCTCGGAATCCAGACTGGAGCAATTAATGAAATTAGTAGAGCAATTAAGAGCAGTAAGGGAGCAATTTTTTAATCCCCTGTAGAACGTCGTATCTTCACCCGTTTTGTCAAAACATAGATTTGAATTTGGCCGGCATTCTACCGTAGAAAATCCCGATTTCGTTTTTTTCATTTTTCTCGGAAACTAGACTGGAGCAATTAACGAAATTAGCGGAGCAATTAAGAGCAATTAAGGAGCAATTGATTGGTATATCAAAAATTGAAAAATGATAAAGTCGCCGGCTAACTTTATATAGGTGTTTTCTTCTTTTGATCCTTAGTTCGGACAAAGATGCAACAATTCGCGCGCTGCACTCTCTCTCTTGGACAATGCGGGAACTAAGGATTGTCATGGCCTTCCAACAATTTGCAATCCCTAATTACAACGAACTGCGAGTTTTCAGAATCAGACCTCATTTCTGCATAAAACAGAGATATTTTTTGATGGGTGTGTTCGTAATTCCGTATACAATGGGGCTCTGACCCTCGTTTTTGCGAAAACGATGCGTAGACTCTGATATAAGTTGACATAAGTGACACGCCCACATTTTACGACAAAACAAAATAAATAATAATTTTATTTCCTTGAATTTTCATGCTAACTCGAGCTCATTGCTCGTCATTCATCCCAAGCCAAAAGGATAATCCGATTGAGAACTCTGTTTCCGAGATATTCGAAGGAATAAAAATGCCGGTCAAAGTCAACTAAACCATCCCCTTAATATATTGTTGCATGATAAAATATTATATGTTAAATTTTTTTCAATGTTTGTGGGGGCTGTACTACCCCACATTCCCTCGTTTTCCAAGAAGGCTATATTACCCCGCTTTCCCCTGTATGAAATGAATAGTTATATTACAACTGGAATGCCGTAGGAGCGTGTTGTTAGCAGAACAAAAATGTTGTATTGTCTGCTGATTTTTGCGAACGGAATTGTTGTCATATCATTTCCCGTAAAAAGTAACAGTGAAATTTTCTGCACCTATGATATAAAATAAAAAAGTGATTTTTATTCATAGTTTGCTTGAATAATTTATCATTGACAACTGGCTAAATATAATAATTCCTCAATTTAAACGATTTTCACTGGTATATATTTATTGTGCCAGACCGTTGATTGAATATATATTATTCAGACAACGCACAGAGTAATGGATCACCTCATATTGAATCGAAAAAATGTGTTGAGAAAATTTGAATATGTAGGAATAACGGAATTGACAATGTATGCGACTCGTATCACGTATAACCAAAACAATTTGTGAATAAATCAAAGCTGCAATGTGCACGTTGTTGACGTAGTCGATAAAGTGGGGAAAAACCAATGCGATTGCGCATATATCAGATTTCTATAACTATCAACCAACGCTTACCCCCGGAGTCAGATCGCAGGCTACGCGAAACTGTAAATTTCAGTAGGTATTACAGATACCGCTTGCAACCCCGCCCATTTTAGGCCCACATTGTCGGCTCACAAATTAACCCAGGGTGAGGTGTCTTTATATTATTCAGTGAACGCTATAGGTAAATAAATGAGTCAACTCCTAAGGTCGTAAACATCTTGTCAAATATATGCCAATCGATTTTATCGACAGTATATGTCTGTATAGGATGCATTTAGGACCACGACATAGTAATATAGTCGGTTGGCGGTCAGCTTCCGTACTATTGCAAGTATACTCTATGATTGCAACCCGATTGTCAACGGCGAAAATAGTCAAGTGGGAGTGTTATGACTGCTCCACGGCATCTGTCAATCACGTAATTAACTTTTCTTTAATTGATCAAGTGTGCGTAATTACTGTATGAAACTCCGGTTAAAAATATCTAGAGCAGTAAGAAATTTTATCCGTAGATATCATTCAGAATATTTTCTTGCCTAATCGGCCAGAACCGAAGGTGAGGCTCGTTGATGCTTGGTTATTGGCTTTTCCTTTAATTATACATACATGTGTATACATAATATGTATACGTATGAAGTTTCTTTGCGGTAAAAACAGCGTTACTATTTCACAACTCGTTATCATCTATAGATTCAATGTCTCCTGGCAATATATCATCAACAAACCGTGACGGAAATAATATTCAGAAATGATCATTCAACGTTTGAAACTAATTTAATTCATTTATTTTATTTTTTCTATAGAGTAGAATATTAGTTTTATATTTATGTATGTATGTACCACATTCATTGTATGTATGTATCCTATTTTCCAACAAATCATTCTGATTCTCAAATTCCGTATATTTATTTATTGCTTCTGCATTCCTCGAAACTATTTCCAAGCTCATATCAGAATCTTAAAAATTTTTAAAGATCTTATACACTGGATGTCCCAAAAGAAAGTTTACGTGTCATTTAAAAATAAAGTATAAATTAATCTCAAGATGGAATATTTTTCCAACGTATGTAAATTTGATGAGTTTAATTATGACTGATATGCAGTTGCAGCTATATCAACAAGCAATATGGAAAGAGAACCACATTTTTGAAATCACACATATAATTCTTGTTATAAAATTTGTTATAGAAAGGTTATAGATTTAGAATATTTACAGGATATTAGTTCTTAGTTTTTGTAATTATCCTGAGTTTGAAAAATAAAATTGAATTTGAATTGAATTTATACCTATAACTGTTGCCTCTCTGCTTGTCATAGTTCTTATCTTCTAGATTAACTTTTCTCAATATAACAATATACATTATATATTTGCTACCACATGGGTGCCAGTTTTCCACTGTTTACTCCTGTAACTTGATCACCTTGAATCTTCCATGATTAACGATTAAAGTTATTTTCATGTCGTTTAGCACTTAATATTATGCATATTAAGTGATATCAATAAAACCAGTCAGTTCTCTTTTATGAAGCTTTGGCATTTAATAAGTTGCTGCAAAATTCTTGTTCTTTGATAAGTAAGATACTTGAAATACCCTTCTCGTTTTCGTTTACTAAACAGTTTTGCTATGTAAGAAGTTGTGACAGAGCTTCTAGTTTGGATCACATGTTAATCTAACATTAGGATATCACTGTATCTATGATATTACGAATAACTATGCCTTTCAAACTGCATAATGAGCTGATCAAGCTAATGCATTGAGAGATTATTCTTCTTATATTATTATACATTTCTAGATAAAACTAAAAGATGTCGTCATCGGAGCAGCTGGCAATTATCCAATCAAAATTCACCTCCGGTGAAACTGTGGTTATTGTATCCTTTATCAGATCAACTGAAACTAAAAATCTGTTTCAAAATTACTGTAGAATCAAGCCACAAACTTTGACCTTTACTCAAATTTTCAAAGGAACTTAAATCTTAATTGTAATAAAGGCAGATTCGATATTTTCAATTACCATAAAACAGAAGCAATTGAAAAGCGATGAGCGGTATGAATAAATATTAGCAAAGACTATTTTCGATGAACTACCAGGAAGTGTACGAGTTCTAATGAACAATAATGTAAGCAAATACTAATACTTCAAGTATGAGGATTTGCTTAAAAGTGGGTACTATGATCTCTCTCCAAATTCCTGATTATCCTGTACTTTCTTCTCTTAATGTGGATAAAGTTCAGTAGGTACTGGAAAATAATAGAATTTGATTTAAATTCTTCAAGTTGCCTTTGAATATACTAAAACTATATCGAGCTGCCAATATTGCTTGATTTGGCATTAGTAATGCTCCTTTTAGCGACTATTCAGTAACCATTTAGCATCCTGATGAACAAAAACCATAAGCCACTTGTCCCATCCTAGATTATCATAGTTCAGAGCTATTAAATTGGAGAAAAAAGTGTCGAAGAGCTGGCAGAGAGGTTTCTAATTGATATATTTAGCTGAAATCTACCAGGCAACTACCCATATTTATAGTCGCAAAAATTGCATTAATACTGGTCACATCGCTTGATTGCACTAATGTGAAATCATACAGATCGAGAGGTGGTGTGAAATTTGGTATAGCAATTCCCAGTCTAAATTTTTGGTTGTACATATAATAAATGATTAGTACTGTTAAAACGAAATGAATGTTTATATCATCGATCAGAAAATCATTGGTCGAGTTAACATGGAATGCCCCATATATAGACAATTCATCAGAGCTCTATTTTTCATAAATAACATCTTTATTTCATTATTGCCTCGTAAAATGAGGAGTTAATGAAAGTTTCAATAATTTTATGAATTAATTGTCAATATAAAGAAAAAGGACTCAAATAATACCAAAATTAGTTTGTACGTTTGTAGAGAATACTTCACTAAATATCTGTACTGAACGTGAAGAAGATTCATTAAGACTTGATGCACAGGGAGCAATATTTTAAACTGAAAACACATTTTTCCCTTAATACAGGATATTCAACGATCCTGTTTCTATAAAAAAAGGTAAATCGATTCTGTTATCGAACATTTCAATTTATTCTATGCTGTATCCTCTCGAGCTAAATTTATTTATCATTTTACAGAGTAAGAATTCGATTAAAACAATTCATGCAATTATATATGAACACTTTATACAATTGATCGACAAATATTTAATATCTTCCCCAGTTTTCTGAATTTTTCGGTCTAAGAAATGTTTTCAAACTGGTTAGTCCAACTGACAAGTCTACGTAAGTGCTTCTATTCAAACCTTTTACTTGAAGTAATTCCTGACTTTGTTTTGTACCAACCATAGATTGGGGAGTAGAATAAACGTGGAAAAAATTCTGCAAGTATAGTTGATAAAGAAATGAAATATTACCTTAATAAAATAGCAGGCAACAGAAGCGCCATTAATTCAAGGATGGCTGAGAGCAGCCAGAATATTAGCTCTAGTCAGTAAAGGCTCAACACATGCCTTAGTCATCTTACTCACATCAAGAACCCCGCCTCGAGTATTCAGCGATCTCACAATCGAAAGAGTTCTTCCTGTAGACCAGGATTTCAAATGTGACATCAGTAAGATGAAATTCAATTTACAGTTCTCTTAATTCTAAATCGTTATGATGCCTACTCCTCGCCTGTTTATACTTTTTTACGTAATTTTCCAATACGGTTGACAACTTGAAATCAAAATCTGATTTTTTGATGCATTGATACTCCGATTCTTGAATCTATTCGAATATATTGTGTCAATAATAACATCCATCTCATTATAGACACGGACAAAAAACAACCAGACGGCTTGGATGTCTTCCTGAATGTAGCTTCTCGGAAACTTCAATTGGTCTTTGAGATGAAACCTGGAGAAGCAACGAGTGCCTTAGTTTCAGAAATATTTCGGGCCTTCGATGGTAATGTACATTACTTCCATTATACTTTCGAGCCATAATAAATCAGCAATAATCTACAAAAACTGAATGCACAAAGTACAATTTCACAATAATCTTTAGCACCATACGAATATGGAAAAGACCACTGGTTGAAATATTTAATTCCTCAAATCAAGCCATTAAGTATTCACGATTTTAATGATTCAACTTGAATGACAGTAAGCGGGTTTCTGCTGAGGTCTTTGTGCTTATTTGTCACATTTCTTTTGAACAATCTTTTTAGAATTCGTGAAAAATTTTCTAGACTTCATGGTTTTTGTATTTGGAATTTTAAAAATTTGCTTCTCTTGACTAAACCCCACTTCAAACTTACAGCGCAACATTATTTTTCATCAATTTTATACTAAAATGTGAATTATTTCAAGTCGCACTTTTGCCAAATTCAAATCACGCGTAAATCTTGCTATAGAATGTAAATACTACAGAATAGGTTTCATACTTTTCATTAAATTTGACAAATATTAAAAATTCTAGATTACCAAAAGAGTAAAAATCCACCAACCGAGTACTTATGGATCCAAAAACTGACTGGAAGCTCTCGAAACTTGGAATCATCACCCAATGATACTCAGGATGGCTCAGATCCTGTAAGTTACCTCAATAATTTCACCATTAAAGACCTGGCATGGACAATCGACATGATATTTGTCGTAAAGAAATAGTCTATTAACTGGGCTTTTTTTCATAGCTAATTACCACTATTTTGAGACATAATTCGAAATTACTTCACATCTTATGGAACTTCGCCTAGAATAGATTGATTGCAGCAAAAAAAAAGTGATTATTAAGTGATTAAAAAAGAGAGTACAGGTAGCATCGTTCATAGAAACGTCTTTAAAGTTAGAGACAATATTCTACACGAATGTTATTTTTGGGAAAACCAATGATATTCGATTAATTTCATTTTTAGATAAGAAAATTTTTGATTTCAAACATATTTTTTTTGTAAACTCACAGAAAAAGTGTGTTACGTGCTCGAAACGATACAAGACTGGCCTTATTTCTATATATTATTGGATTGCCCTAAAATGACATCATTCTAGAATTTTCCCTCCAAATTTCAAAGGTAGTTTCGATAAATGATCCGATTTTTACTCTGCAACAACCTATCTATCTTTGAAAGACTCAATCTATGTAAGACGATGCTCCATAATATCTCAAATAATTTTTAATCGTGTCTGAAAATACAAGTAATCAACTGTAGAAAAAATTATTTCTAACATTTTTATTTCTAACAATTGATTACCTTTTTGAGGTGAAGATAACCGCTTGAATATGAACAGGGCACTTTGCAGTCTGCGTAATTGGAAAACGAAGTTGTAATTTTCAAAACACTGTTTATCTACAGAGCCCTGTGGCTGATGAGCATTTCAACTATCATTAGTTATCACAGAGATTACAGCTCGCCTTCCATTTACATAAAAACCCCCTTGTTTTTTTATAAACCCCTAAAAATGCCCTCAAAGTCACATTTTCCGTCTGTACATCGGCATTATGTATTATCCACGAAAATCTCGGTTTTTGTTGTCCCCCACTTCAACATGACACTTTTCACGAAATATTTAACGAAATATTTAAAGGGCAACTTAAAAATCCAGTTCTCTCAATACAAGAATACAGTACATCGTCGATTATTCGAACGCCAGTTATCTGAAACGTCAATTATCCGAATGGCGACTTGAGTACAGAAAAAAATCGTCGACTTTTTCAAAACTAAATAGATATAAGTAATCAAAGATATATACTAATATAAATTATTTTTAAATACATATGTACCTTTTTTCCATATCATTGAATGATACAATGGTCATTTGCAGTTCACCAAAAATGTGTTTGTATTATTAAGATATTAAGTGGATCGTATTTTTATAAACATATGGAGTATTCCATACCACTTCGACCTGGGTCTGGTCCTTGACCTCTCAGATTGCGCCTGCGATTTCTTATATAATTGTTCTCACTTTGAAAGGCACACAGTTTTTATTTCAGATTTCCTCAAATCGATTAGAATTTTTTACAATTTTTGAAAACGACCATATTGATGGACACAATTTAGAAATTTGAAAAAATTCTGATAGATCGTGTATCAGGTATCAAAATTTTTACGCCCAAAGCTGGAGATTTTTCCCTCTTACTGTTTTTAAGCTTTTTCCGAACAAAAAACGTTGAAAATATCAGAAGCGGGAAGCTATTTTACTATGGATGGTTGCTGAAACATTTTCATATGTCACACCGATTTCTTGAAAATTTTTTCAGATTCTTCGGAATTTTATTTTACCATTTGCAATTCTTTTTATTTTTTCTAATCTGAAAACATTCCAAAATTCTGGTGGGACATATGAAAATGGGTCAGCAACCATTCATAGTAAAATAGCTTCCTGCAGCGCTGGCCCCAGCCCTTGATCAGGGTAGAGCGAGATTGTCTTTCAGCGCTCTTTAGTTGATGCTTCCACATCACATAAATTGTATTCCGGTTTATATTGAATAAATAATAATTACCAACTTTTTCAGAAATCAACTTTTATTCCAAAAATTAACACTTATTGAATTGAAATTAAATTAAGTAGCTCTAATTATTACACTCCTGCTTCTTTAACATAAACAAAGTTCCTACTGCAATGTAATTAAATTAGTATTTGGTGTTAATTTCAATCAGTCACTAAATGATAAAATCTATTACCTATGTAGCCTAACGTACCTAAATAAAAACGAAAAGTAATGAATGTGTTAGATACTTACATACAGAAACAATGCAAGTGGGGCCCGCCACCTACCATGCTACCCCGCCCTGCCACGCAGCCCTGGGCCACTCAAAAGGCACCATCAAACTTTTATTTTTTGCTTGAAATTGTTTACTGCATTTAACATTTTGGTGCCCCTTGCCACCCAGCGCCTAGAGGGACCGCTCCTTTCGCTCTACCCTAGAGCTGGCGCTGGCTTCCCGCTTCTAATTTTTTTAACGTTTTCTTTCGCAAAGCTTAAAAACAATCAGAACGAAAAGTCTTCCCACTCCGGCTCTAGCCCCAAAAATTTTGATATCTGACACATGATTTTTCAGAATTTTTCTAGATTTTTAATTTGTGTCGATCAATATGATCGTCTTCAAAAATTGTAGAAAATGCAAATCCGTTTGAAAAAATCTAAAAAACAAAAACTGAGTGCCTTTCAAATTGCGAACATTTATATATAAAATCGTGAGCCCAATCCGAGAGGTCAAGGGTCAAACTCAGGTCGAAGTGGTATAGAATGCCCCATATATTTTATCATATTGAACGAATCGGCGTTTTTTTCGGCCCACAGAATATTGCTGTTCGGTTATCAGATTTTCGATTATCCGAAAGGGGTCCGGTCCCAATTGGGTCATCTAATCGACGTCCTACTGTAATTTTTTTCTTTTTCTCCATCTTTTTTTTTATTCAAAATTTTTATTTCCATAAAAAATACAATCAAGAAATTGAAATGGGAGATTGACTTCTATACATGTATTTCAGTTGCTATATGTGTGTACACAATTACCTACAAGAGAATTTCCCATTTCAATACTATTATTGGATTTTTCCTTTGAAATATCAATTTCGAAAAAATAAAAAAACATGGAAAAAATTGAAAAAAAAATTGTTTTTAGAATGAAGGAATTGGACCCCCAACTTGCCCTTTGAATATGTTCCGTGAAAAGGGTCATGAGACTACGCACAATCAAAAGAACGGAAAATTCCCATTATAAATACATATGGAGTACAATGAAATTTTTTTCCCTGTCTCCTGAAGCACACAATATCGTTAAAAACTCAAAAATCACAAAAATTGACTTCTCGAGCGTCATAATATTAAAAAAAAAGAAAATATCAACAAATTATTTTTCTTAGGCCTTTTGAAGGCTGCAGATGACATATGAGAAGGGACAACAAAATCTAAAAATTGGAGGGACAAAATCGGACTAATAGTTGGTGAAATCACTCCTAGATAAAGCAATGCTATGTGTGATTTTACATCTTTAATACAATATACAATATTTCAAAAAAGTTGATTGAACGTTTGTTTGTAATTTGTTGATAATGTTAGGTCTTGACACCCTCCTAAAAGTCCCCTATTTTAATATCGGCAGTTCCCTATTTACCATAAAATTGACCACTGGGTCGCTGTGATCCCTGTTATCAAGATTCTGTAAGTGCCACAATTTCGTTAAAACTTAATTGAATTATAAAGTTCCACAATCCTTGTACTGAGATGAACCATTTATGTTTACACTACCGCAGGCATCGCATAATACCAATCTCTCTGAAGGCAACTGGTAAGAACATGTTTCCCTCTAATCCCGTTCTGTTTAATCATCGTTAAGTTTCCTATGCGATGAATAACTCGACAAATATACTAAACGTTAGTTAGTTTACAATTTGTGTCTGTATTCCGACGTATTAATAGTGCTAAATAATGTAAAATATATCCATATTCATTATTATCCGTTTCAAACAACCTACTCCTATATCGAACTAGTCACATAAAGCCGGTGTCCATATATGATGCTATAATATCAATAAAAAAAAAGGTTCTCAATTTCGACCGCGATTAACCTTTTTCCTTCTATGTGTAATGGCGGATATTTCTTCGAACTTTCAACAACTTATCATAACTTGTGGTCAGAGGCGGAAAACTTTATCACAACTGTGATTTGGCTGTTCTTACTTCATTACTTATGGATATCAAATAATTTTGCAGTTTAATAAATAAGCTGAATAATTATATGTATATGTACTGTTTCCTTGAAGAATCTTGAGACTCATAAATCAGTCGTAGTGACAAGTGTTATACCTAGGAATAAGGAAACATGCCAAAGACACGTAAATCAGTCATTTCTAAGCTGAATTTTCGATCTAAAGATATGTATACCGATACACGTGGTGTACGGGGATCAGAATCTGTTAACATCAAGGTACAATCAGCATTATTATTTGCTTACTTCACTAAACTTATACCATTTGCAAGTTTTACGACAAAAAATTTTGTTAATAATTTTCATCAAAATATCCGCATATTCGTTTATCTTTTCTCTCCTAAGGATTCTTGGAGACAAGAAATACCTCTATCCAATACAGTATCGTGGCTGCTATTCTAGCCCGCATAAAGCTCTGAAGCCAGACAATTCACAGTGATTATTTTTTAGTAATAAGTACAAATCAATCGTAGCTTTAGTAAAAAGCAGCGGATAGTTCTGGCAGAAGGGGATGTCTCCTTCTTATGTTTTATAAGGCTTCCGATCAGTTTTTGAAAGCCGACTTTAGTTAGATTATTTTTGCCTATTACTTCAGCCTAATCAAATACAACTGTTTTAAGATAGATTACGATGATGCGTTGGCATTTTATTTTTCTCCTGTAGTAGTAAACCATACACGGAGGAAAAAAAAATAGGTATTTTGCCTATTTATGTATAGATATTTTTCCAATGGTAGCTTAGGAAAATTTACTAGGCTATTATAGGAATTATTTCTAAGGAACATAGCAATTATTCCTATGTAACATAGTAAAAATTCCTGTTTGACTTAGGAGATATTCTTATGTAAACATAGAGATTTTTCCTTTGTGATTTAGTTACAATACCAATGTAATATAGGAAAAATACCTATGTTTTTATTGGAATTGTTCCTATGTTAACATAGGAACATTTTCAATGATACATTGGAATTATTCCTATTTGAAACATAAGTATAATTCCTATATTATTATAGGAATAATTGCTATTTTGACATAGGAATAAAAACTATGTTCTTAAAAATTTTGAAGTAGTAATTTTGTTATTATAGGATCCTCGAACAGATTTTTGAACCTAGTTTCTATTTAGCTGACAAATAAAAAATGAATAATATTTATTTTTTTGCATTTAAGAGGTAATCAAGGTAATTGATACGTGAAAATGGAATATATACAATCAAGACAGATCCAGAATAATAAAAATGAATACTCATTATAGACTTTTTATTTGACTATTACAATTTTTGAAATATTATTATTTTACAGTTGTAATATACGTCACATTATCAGCATTATATCCATCGTTTAGAAATATGTTTTTCACGCATTGATGCTTGTCAATTGAACCAATAAAATCATTAAGATTTTAAAATACGCTCTGATTGATTTTTGTCTTAGCCGCTGCAAATTCAACAACATTTGAATTTCAGTAAGGACTTTTAGTGTGTCAACAGAACATATCAAATATTTATTTAATAATTATTGGTGAGTCTTATTGTTAATATCGAACTTTGTAGAACAAAAAATTATTTCTTACAATTGTATCATTTTTTCGTTGACATGATTTATTACTTAAAAAATTATATTTTATAGATTAAGAGAAATCATGAGGAAAAATAGAGATGTAAATTCAAAAATAACAAAAATTTGTGATAATTCAGATAAATTTTTTATTTAACTTTCGAAGTTGGAAATATTTAATTTTGTTTGTCATTAGACTATAACAACATAAAGAATCGTCACTGGTCGAACTGAATCAGCTCAGTATTTTACGAGAAATAGATGTTTTTCGATTTTTTTTTATGATGCCTGAATATAGATTGATATTTTAACATTTTAAGGGTGTAATTCTATAAAATTCTTCTACATAACATTCTCAGAAGAAATTATAAATATAACGAGGGCATTTGTTTACATGCTTCTCGAACAACTTATACCATTTCTTGTCTACATATTTACATGTAGCTTATTTCATTCGCAATTCGTTGTCTTACCCTCTCATCATCTAAATCCAACAAAAATGCATAATATTTAGTATATTCTTGAATTTTTTTCACATGAGAATAATTCCTATGTATTATAGGGATGTTCCCTATATTAACGTAGGGATTATACCTATGTTATATATAGGTATTGTTCCTATGTTAACATAGGAACAATTCCTATAATACATAGTAATTTTTACATACATAGTAATGTTCAACCTAGGTATAATTCCTATGTTTTTAAAGGAAGTTTCCCTATGTTAACATTGGGATAACTCCTATGTTAACATTGGGATAACTCCTATGTTAGCATAAGAATAATTCCATTGTCAACATAGAAAAAATCCCTATATAATATCGGAAATATTCCTATAAAAAATAGCTATTGTTCCTATTTTCGCATAGGTGGAATTCCTATGTCGACATAGTGAATATCCCTATGTTAACATAGAAATTACCCCTATGTGAAAATAGGAAAAAATACCTATTTTTTTTCTCTGTGTAGGCTCTATTCCATTATAACTGTATCCCTATATTTTAAACTAGCGCTAATTACCTCAGGGATTATTCCCAGTCTTGCGACTCGTAACAAACTTCGTAGCATATGACAACCATAAGTTTCTGCATTTCTATTTAGCACTTTGGTGGTGGTTTTGCATAAATTGCATCGCACCATTGTTATCTTTGCAGCTAAAGTTGACTATTTGTTGACTATTATTGACTATTCAAACTTCAACATTTCCAATATACCTACTAAGATTTGAGGGGCTATAATCCTTTTCTCCCTCTCTCTTTGACTGTAGTTGGGTATAAGCTGCGAGAAACAATGACGCTGTCGTTTACAATGAATTCATAAAGTTTGACATCAGAATATCTTTACTAATGAAAGTGCATTCCATTTTATTGTTCACAGCTGGTCGAACTCGAAAGCCCTGATCTTGTGGTTCCAAGACAGAACATTGCGAAGGGCAAAACGCCAGTGGCGGCTAGAGAATCTGTTGTACGGTACCAGATGGCATGTAAAGAAGACGACTACACATATACCCAAGTATTCAGGTTGGTATTTTCACCCTAATGATTACCTCACACGTTCTCTATATTTATTTTCATTTTTTGTGTAATTGAAGCAGTGATATACTATTTTAAGAGTATATTTGTCCGATGTTAGACTGTTTATCTATTTTTCTTGGCCTAATTTGAATACTCCAATTAATGTCTCGGTTAGAATGTTTATAGGTACATGGAATGTTAACGGTCAACCACCAAACAGCATCACTTTAGAACAATGGCTTGGCTGCGATCCAAAACCACCAGATTTATATGCAATAGGATTTCAGGAGTTAGATTTGAGCAAAGAAGCATTTCTTTTCAATGATACACCGCGAGAAGAAGAATGGTGGTATGTTTACTTCCTTACTATTTTTAATATGAATACTAACACCAGCAAAATGAGAATAACAATGTATTAGAGATTTCTATGTAATAAATACTTTTCCAAGAGCAGATTTGTAATATGAGAATAATGTTTTTCAGCCAAGTTGTCACCAAATTTCTCCATTCCAAAGGAACATACTGCCGCATAGCCTTGGTCCGTCTTGTGGGGATGATGTTGATAGTTTTTGCGCAAGAGAAGCATGTCCCATTCATAAAAAGCGTATCTACCGATACCGTGGGGACTGGAATCATGGGTAAAATGGTATGTTCAAATGAAATTGTAAGATTTCACATTCTTTCGACATGTATTTTCTCTTATAAATTCGAATTACAGAGTCCTTCGAATACCTCTCTTCTTTTTCGTTAGTTGCGAGTGGACTTGAGATACAAATGAATTCGTTACTCTGTTAAATAATTTCTACTAAAATTTACAAACTTATAATAATATTTACAACTATATTTGGTTGTATTGTCTTATGAAGGGCAACAAGGGTGGGGTGGCGGTGAGCTGTTCTATCCATAACACTTCTGTGTGTTTTGTGAATGCTCATTTAGCGGCACATTGCGAAGAGTACGAAAGGCGGAATCAAGATTTTGCAGATATCTGTGCGAGGCTTAGTTTCTCTCGATACGTTCCACCCAAAGCACTCAAAGATCACGAGTGAGTCCAAAAAAATTTATCAGAAATAAATTTATCATATATTGCAATTACCAATATATTTTTTCTCATGGATTCAACAGACCACAAGTATCTAATACCAATTAAATATTAGAATTTTTTTGAGATATGAAATCTCGAATTTTTTGAAAAAATTCGTCCCACATGCATTTTTTAGATTCAATTCTTATATACCCAATCAACTTTGTGTGATCTGATCATTTTCATGCATTGATTGAACAAGTTGACTTAACAACACATCAAGTTATTAATCAACTAAAGAATGACCATTTATCATGTTATAATTTTAGATGGTAGAATTTCTTACCTGAATTCATATGAATATAATATTTCCATTCCTGGTCGTTATTTCGTTTGGAAAATAATCTATCATAACACTAGTATCGAGTGAGTCATTATTAGGTATTAAGATTTGTCCAAGACACGATACTTAGACTAGTGAAGGTTTTATTCAAGTTGAACAACAAATGAAGAATTTTAAGCAGTAAAATTTATATCCTGAAGAATTATTTCAGTCAAGTATACTGGCTGGGTGACCTAAATTATCGGATAACTGAGATGGAAGCTAGTGTTGCAAAGCACCATGTCTCGATAGAAAATTTCGAGCCTGTTCTTGCCCTGGATCAGTTAGTGCAACAGCGTCGGCTAGGTAAAGTTCTTCAAGGTTACCATGAGGCTGAGATTAAATTTAAACCGACATACAAGTATGATCCAGGCACTGACAACTGGGATTCCAGGTCAGCATAATTCCAATGTTTAATAGTAGCGATATGTATCAACTTATCACGCTTTTCTTGAGTTGGTGGACATACACACCTTGGAAATTATCTTTTTTCGATTATTTTTATGCTTTGAAGAAATATTCTATTGACCCAGGTTTTTCACAACTGGTCACAGATATTTTGAGACATGATTCGAAGTTATTTGAGATTTTATGAAGCTTGGAGAAAAAGTCATTGTAGGGTACAGGTCGCATCATTCATCAAAACTTTTCGAAAGGATCTTGCAACAATCTTATGGGAATTGGGTTTCGACCAGTTCCCAAAATTTTCATATGTTGTAGTCAGAAGCCTTCTGAACAAAAGTCCAATGGGCGTAACCCTCAAAAATCAAGTCTTGACCGTGTATGAGATTGCAAATGTACTCAAAATCCAATAGAATGTATTATGGTTATTCTCCAAGTTATGATTCGATTTTTTTTTTCAAAAGTTACTCTCAAATACTTGTTTTTTATGATTAATTACCGAGCCTCAGAGAATCTCAGCTCTCAATAATAATATTTAGAAGTTGCTCATTGCTATTTTTTATTTTTCGTTTAAAATACATGAGAAATGTTCTTGTGGAACGTTTCGATTTTTGTATCTGAAGAACTATTCTATGTACTTAAAAAGATCTGCTTAGCTATTTTTCTTTGAAAATGAACACTCTACAAACGAGATCTCTTGTTTTTTTTTCCATGAATCTAACTGTTTTCAAGTTATGTATGGTTAGAGTTATGAATATCTTGGAAACAGTTAGATTCATCGAAAAAGACCAAAAGATCTATTTTGTAGAGCATTCAATTTTGAAGAAAAGTAGCTATGCGGAATCTTTCTAAGTACATAGATTAGTTCTTCAGATATAAAAATCGAAAAGTTCCACAAAAACACTCCCCATGTATTTCAAACGGAAAATAAAAAATGCCGATGAGTGACCTCTAAATATTATTATTAAAAGCTAAGATTCTTTGAGGCTCGTTATTCGATTATGAAGATCAAGTATTTCAGAATAACTTTTGGAAAAAAAATCGAATTATATCCTCGAATATAAGCATAATAGGTATGTTCTATTGAATTTTGAGTACTTTCGCAATCTCATAGACGGTCAAGATTTGATTTTTGAGGGTTGCGTCCATTGAGACTTTTATTAAGGAAGCTTACCACTCCAACATATCAAAATTTTGGAAACTTTGACCGGAATCCAATTCCCATAAAGTTATTGCAGAGTCCTTTAGAGGGAGTATTCTATATTGATGTAATTTTTGATGAATTTCATTTTTTTTGATACAAAAATTTTTTCATTCTACGTAATTTTTGTAAATATTGAGAAACAAAGTGTTTTATGTGCTGAAGCCAATAACAGACTGATTTTATCGTTCCGAAATACATGCCGTCATTTTAGAATATTCTTATTTACAAGTTTCAAATAGTTTGGATGAAAAATGCAACAACCACTGTTTATTCGATAGACTCAATCTATGTGAGGCGAAACTTAATGAGATCTCAAAAAGTTTCGAATCATGTATCAAAATTCAAATAATCAGTTGTGAGAAAATCTGAGTCCATATAATACTTTTTTAAAGCGTTACAATGATTTGGAAAAAACTTATTTACAAGGCGGAAGTTAGTTGCAAGTGAAATCGAATGAAAATTATGCAGAGTTTTGGAGTACATTCTATTTCAAATATACAATGGCAAGTCGTATAAAGCAGATTTCTCTATTTGGATAGTGCATGTTAAAAGACTCAGGGTGTTTAGGTGGCTATGAACAAAATAGTTCTTTATGCGTACGCAGTGAAAAAGGCAGAGCCCCAGCCTGGTGCGATCGAATTCTTTGGAAAGGAGATGCCATTTTACCAATAGAGTACAGAAGTCATCCTGAATTGAAGATCTCAGACCATAAACCAGTCAGCACGATTTTTGACTCACAAGTAAGATATAATTAAGGAGCAATCTTGCAAATTGCAGGAATCAATCAAAGAACTGCTTACTCTGTTTTCACGAATATTTTATTCGCAGATTTATTCTATGAAATTTTTCGACTTTGATATTCATAGTCAATTTAAATTCTGTGAATAAAAAAAAAAAAAAAATACTGTTGAGTCATTAGAATAATTTTGTGAAATTTTATAGTATCCAAATTTTTTATGCCAAAATTGACGTTGTTAGTTTATTCAAAGTTGATTGTTTGAATGAGGAAAGAAATATATTCTCTTTCAGATTAGGGTCATAGATATGGTTAAATATCGAAAAATCCACGAAGAAGTTATGAAGAAATTAGACAAATTAGAGAACGAATTTTTGCCCCAAGTTATGGTAGATACAACCGAGATTATCTTTGAAACGCTGAAATTTCTTGAAACAAGCAAAAAAGAGCTGATTATTGCCAACACTGGCCAGGTGAGTGACATCCACACTATGCATGTAATTGTTTATCATTCCCTGATTTATGTGATGATCTCACTTCCCAATTATCTCTGCTCTATAAATCAGAATCTCTCCGAGTACTGCAACATATATCTTCATTCCGCTTTGTATGGTCCCCCAACCAGCACCTGAGCTTTGTGTTCACTCTTTGTCTCTGTTGTTTCTTTACAACATTTTATGTCCTCTACTTTCTGTATGTTTGCTTTATTTTGATTCCATTCTGTCTTTTTCCTTTTTCCTCCGCTTTTTCTGAATACCATCTTCTTCACCTTGTCCAGGTTTTAGGTACTAACTTCTCTTTCTCAAATGTCTTGTCTCTTCATTATTTCTTTCATAGTCTTCTCCCCCTTGCCAAAATCACTCCTACATCTGCATACTCTAGTGGCCAAATCCTCCTGTTTTCCTATCCTCATACCTCCTACTTACTTTCCCAGCTCCTTCCAAACCAGAAATAGCAGTATATTTAAAAACGATGACCGCACAATCAGTGGACATCCTCGCATCATTCCTTTGTTTGCTCAGACGCTTCTGTTCCGTTATCTCCTATCGTTACTCTGCCCTTTGTCTCTATATGTTTCCCCTATGGTCTCTTAGTCTGTTATATTCCCAGTCATCTTATCCCCTCCCATAGCTCGCTTTCCTCTTATTAACAATTTCTGGTACCTCTTGATGAATTCTAGGTACCTGTTCAATTTGAGTTCATCAAGAAGCTTGACGATACGAGTTACTGCAAAGAATGGTTGAAGATTGAACCATACACAGATTTTATAAAGCCAGGTGAGAAAATCGTGTAACTTACTCTATTGCTTTGAGTTATGAAATATTTTACCAATTTACAAACAAATGTGTTCTTATGCAATTGGCCAATAATTGTTCGCTGATAATTTGCTAATAATCTCTGAAAAAATTAATCCCACCAGGTGAGAAGTGTGACATTCAGCTAGAAGTACACGTCGACAAGAAATCTGCTTGTAAGTTGAACTCTGGTGAAGATAAATTGTACGACATTCTCGTTCTACATCTTGAAGGTGGCAAAGATATATTTATCACAGTAACAGGTTTGAGTTTTAACATAATTGATAATTGTTGGTCTAAATTACAAGGAACCAAGTCAAAATGTTAATGTATTCCTTCATAGCTTAATTATACTATTACTGTAAAATGAATTGTTGTCAACATTTTAGGTACGTATCAAAGAAGTTGCTTTGGATCCTCTATGGAAGCTTTAGTTCATATCCCTGTTCCGGTGAGGGAAATTCCTGTCGGAAGATTAGTTGAATTGGTAAATATAAATCTGATATCTTAAATGGAAAAAATCTGGGAGAATAATGTAAAAGTGGTCAAAATGGTGTTTCAATTGATTGAGTTAACGAGAGAGAAAAAACAGAATTTAAATTCACCTACAAAGTTTGTTGCAATTAGATTGCCAAGATTTTCTACCAGAAGTTCATTTCTAAGTTAGATTCTAGATCAATGGAGTGATCTGATATTCATTATCATTATCTTAGGAAAACCATAAGAATTTATCGATGGAGCCATATCCTGTGCCGAAAGAGATCTGGCTTTTAGTCGACAATTTATACAGGCATGGAATTAAAACAAAACAACTTTTTGAAAGTCGTGGATATCACGCAGAAATCATCGCCATAAGAGATTGGCTGGACGAGGGTAGCCAGGACCCCATGCGTATCCTTGACTCCGATTTAATGATGAATTAATAAAATCCTAACGCGCATTCTATAGTATTTCAAAAATATTTCTGCAATCGTTGATTCGATCTTCTAATCAAGAAACAAACTAGACATTCAAGGATTCAATCTAGTCCACAGTTAATTGTTATCGTTATTACGGTTTCCTTAACAGTAATCATTCAGCTGGCTCTGTACATTCCGTAGCTGAGGCATTGCTGCTACTCTTAGAATCAACAGCCGAACCTTTAGTTCCGTACAATTTACACAACGTCTGTTTGACCGCGGCGACAAATTATTCGCAATGCAAACAGGTATTTATGATATTGTTCAACATGAAATCAAACTTTTTTTAATATCAGATGTAATTGTACGGGGCATTCTGTACCATATACATTCTCAAAAATATTCTAATATGTACGGTTTTCTGAAGTGGATCCGTTGAGTAAACAAAAACCTGTAATAATATTCACAGATCGTAATGCAATTGCCTGAGATTAGAAGAACAGTCTTTTTGTACATCTGTTCATTCCTTCAAGAAATCCTGAATCATACGCAGGATAATTTTCAAGATGCCAAAACGCTCGGTGAGCTTAAATAACTAACAATTATGAGATACAGATAGATATAATTACTGAGATTTTTAGTATTCAATATTTTTTAAATAACTGTAATTGTTCGATCATACAGCTAGTCTATTCGGCTCTATTTTCCTGCGAGATCCACCTCGGAGCCGAGATGACCGAAGTCAACGAAGCCGAGCTAGTCAAGTGACCTTTGACCGAAGGAAAGCAGCGTTTGTCTACCACTTTATGGTCAATGATCAAAGTGATTTTATTCTTGGGCGATAGATATAAATAACACGCTACGAAGTAGAAGATTAGACGTATCGAATTGGCTGCACGTAGAGAGAGCTCGTGAAGTTCTAACTCGGCGCTTGAATTACATTCAATTACAATTACGATATTATTTGTAAGTTAGGTAGGATAAAAAAAAAGGAAAATTTTTTTCAAAATATATGAGATTCGCTTATACGTGATAAAACATTTGGATTACATGAGTTTTATGTTGAACTAACAGAAACTGATCGAATATTCTAACGAATGAAAAGAATTAACGCTCGCATCCATTCAATTTGGCAGCTGGAAAATGGAATTAATTAAAGAAAGGTAAACATGAAAATGGTCAAAATAATTGACTAATAACCATGACTGACCAACAGCAGAGGAAATGATTAATTATCTGCTAGGATTTGTAATTAGTTTGTACTCGTAAATCAAGCGCTGTATCCTAAAACCTCTTCCAGCAGTAGAAAGGCACTTGGAGAAGACAAGTTTAGTCTATTTGTATTTAAAACACTTTCAAAGTTGGTAAATCATTACAAGTTTGAATGGAAGTCTCATCGTTTGGAAAGATAAAATCATATGATGCTACTTCTTGTGAAAGGTCACACATATCATATCCCTGTACAAATATTCTTGAAAGAGTAAACCTAGTTGAAATAATGGTTAGAACAATAAAAACATATATGCTTTCAGCTGGGTCCTACAATCCTTTTTTTTTTTTTTTTTTTTTTTTTTTTCTTATTGGATAATAAAAAATATTAGCTTTTGTAACGCTTTGATAACGTAACGAATACGGAGATTTTTTTTTATTACCATAATAGAAGAATATTCTCTATCTAATCAAGCATCTCACTATAACAATTACATGCTTATACAGGGTGCCGATGTAGTCTTAAATATCCAGATCTTATTGGTAAAACAATGCTGAGCTTATGAAAAATATAATCAGCTATATTTGAATGGTGTTGATATCAGTAGGGCTTTTAGTTGAAAAGTGTTGCTAGTAAAGGTAAATTAAGGCGTTCAGAGAGCCTGGAAGAGTTCTCTTTCCGTGCAGCTTTCGGTATTTAGTATTTAGTAAGGATATCAAATGATAGCCATGTCCATGTAGGCCTTGCTTTCAGTCACAGTTCCCATGAGAAGTAGGAATTGCTAAGATACAAAGCTTACAAATTCGTCGACGATAAATATAATTAGATAAGTCCCAAGTACGCCTAGATTAGTTTAGAATATTTTAAGCGTCTGTAACACTACTACTTAATTAATAATCGCAGAACGCATTTTATACATGGTAATATTATATGTATGTATGTACTTCATATTAATGTAACGAGTGGACGTTGAGAAGTAAGGATTTGTTTTCGGCTATGAATATTTGTAAATCGCAAACCGGATCAGAAAAATTATCGAAAATACCTCCGTGTGGATTAATTTTTGTTCGGTGTCTCTGAAATCATTGACTCTTACCAGTGGAAATGAATTGAGATACATTTTCGATCAAAATCATGCAGTTTGTAGTGTAATTTTCGACGCAGAATCGTTCGCAATAGATCCCGAGGCTCCCAGACCTAATATTGAGGAGATATTGGCGTTTATAAGTGAAAATAATAACGAAAAATTGTTTTTGACGAAAACATGGCTTACCCTCTTCGGAATTTTGTCTCTTGACGGGAAAATTTGCTAATAAAATCTCAAACTAAGGTGGATTCCAATTCTGAAATATACATCTTAGAACCTTGGTCCAGCCCACACCACGAATAGTCATGGCGTTTGCAAGATGCCAGAATCAACCTACTTCGCGGATACTAGATCTTGAAAGAAAAATTCTGACCTTGCGAAAAAAAAGTGAAAAAAGGTTTTTGGTTTTGTTAAAATGCATCGTCTCGGAGTGTGGATGAAATCTCATACCGTGATAGACATTGCATTTGGAAACTTGACTACCATATGAACGGTCCACGGGAAAAAGCGGGATTGTCAATTTTTTAAGTTTTCGAGTCAAAAATAGTTTTTCGTAGTGTGGAGAGTGCTCTATACATATGCTGATAATATCAGATTCTGGATTTCATCATTTTTTTGGTTTTTATACACTTTCAAAGAAACAGTATGCACGGGAAAAAGGGGGAAGGTCCAAAGAAATTTTTTTCATGAAAAAAAAGTTACGTAAAATTGACATACTATATGCAATCTAGTTATTGAACTATCGCTACAATACCTTAACATTTCAATTACATAATTTTGTAAAGAAGAAGCGAGAACGTTTTTTTCTCAGCTTCCTAAATTATCGTAACTAGCTAAAGTAAGAAAACGAAAGCAGTCAGATTTAGAAGTCGATGACACTGCATTTCCTGAAACAATAAAAAAGAAACCGTGAAAAAAAAGTAAACTAAAACAATGTTTTTTTTGTTAACATTCCGTCTTTCTTCCTTGTAAATTACTGATTTTGTTTTGTTGTTTGATTATTTAATATATCATTATTAACTGAATGTTGAAAATTATTTATGAATGTTGTTTAGGATTAAATTGTCTATGAAAACGCAAATATACATATGGAATTTTTTTCGACTTCGATTGAGTAATGAAAGATTTAAAATGTTATTTTCAATTTCTGAAGATTCAAAAATTTTAACAATCCCCCTTTCTCCCGTAGACCCTTCATATGTTCATCAAAAGAGTTACAGAAAAATTGTAACAAAATTCTTAATTTGTTCAAAGTCATGAAGGGAAGAAGGTAGTGAAATGGGTAAAATTTTAGAAAAAAAACAGCAGAATTAAATTTGAGTATTTGAGGCATTATAAAAATTCGCACGAACCCCAATCAAGGACCACCCTGGTGGAGACTCAGTATAAAATTACGAATGGTCGTTACAGGCACGTTTTAATGTTAATATTAGGAGCGGAAATTTTAGAATTCTTTTTTTCGGATTTGAAACCGATCCACGGGGCATAGTTATAAAATTTCAAACGTAACCCAAATAATCGGACCACCCTAATACACATAAAATATATGAATAAACAATAAATAAATTATATCTTAATAAATTATATCTCTGCAGTAACAGCAAGGTTAATAATTATTAATTCTTCTTTATATGGTTTATTACTTTTGTTTTTATGACAAATCAAATTTTCATCAAGTTCCTCCATTGCATTTAGATTTTAGCCGAAAAAATTCACGTGAAAATCTATATGTTGTATAACGGTCCGTGGTAAAGTTGTAAAATTTTAATACCGTTTTTCATAAAATTAGGGTGGTCAATTTCAATCAAAATAGGTTCATATGATAGATATTCAATCAAAGAACAATCCAGTAAAGTTAGATTGAAGTTCTCCATTACAAAAAATCGATGGAACAACTACTTTAACACTAATTCAAGTTGACACTTTGATGAGGAGATAGTAGAGTTTCCTGATCATTCAGAGCTCAAATGCTGATCAATCTAACTTGAAATAGCCTAATAATCAGACTGGAACAGAAAGTCTTTGTTTCGGTGTGTTCGAGTGCTGAAATTTTATTTTTCTCCATTTTTATGCAATAATATTACTCATTTCACAGACACCTCTCCTAACATTTACAAACGCAGACTTTTAGATTTCAGTGCCTGCTAAGAGAGTTAAAACTAAAGAGAATTCAGAATTATATACCAAACTATTTACTGTGAAAATTAGTGAAATTACCCATGTAACATTCCGTACATTTTTGTTCATATCTAACGTGGGCGTTCAAGTTTACTAATGCATCTATTATTTATCGCTAAAATTGGAAGATAGATGATTGAAAATGATGCTAATTGGTATGGAACAATTTTTATCAAAGCAATTATGTATAGTTAACTTGAGTTAAATAATCGTGGGGCTGAATCCATTTCATACAATACAAGCTCAACAACAATCATTCGCAAACTCGACATGTCATTCTCTACTAAAGTTCAAGAAATTATATTCTGGGACTTCACATATAGAAAAAATGTCTGTGTCTAGATACGTGTGATTAAATTTTTTCTCGTTAATCACAATTTTCAGCATTTTTTAATGATAATTTATCTTCAAATAGGCATAACTATCAAAGAAATTATAGTCAGAATGGTATGATAATTCTGTCTGGAAAACGTATGAATTTTTCTTAAAACAAAAAAAGATTAAATTGAATTTAACCCTTCGTGGTCACACTAGGTCGATTCTACCCAGTCAGTTTTCAAAACTATATTGCGACGAAACTATGCGTCCGAGGTGGTTCAGAAAATTACGAAGCATGCTTTGAACATTCTAGATGATGTACGAAAATTTTATTTTTACGAAATAAAATGGCATCGTGTTCAGAAAAAATCATAAAAAGATCAATACGCAAAAGGATACTTTTTACTCCAAAAATCATAACTTTCTCAATTTTTTATATTTTCAACTAAAATTTGGAGGTGATATTTTTTAGATGTGATACTTTTGGGAAAGAAATTGTAGCACAGTGCGCGTTTCAAAAAAGGTATTCATTCCGACATATTAAGAAAGTGGATTTTGGCGCACGATGTTGTTTGATCTACTCTCAGGTCCACACTGACGTTTGATTCAAATGACTAACGATCCATATTCATAAGAGATACTTTAAACCCCAGGTATATGGTGACTAAGGTCCCGTTCGAAGTCGGGGACTATTAGATATTTACGCCGAAAGTTTATCGACGGGTCGATTCTACCCTGTGTGATCACGAAAGGTTAAGTTTTGGTACTTTTTTTTACACTATCTTAAATAACTCCGCCAGTTATTCGCAGATAACGGTGAATTTAGATTTGTTTTTCAAGATTATGAGATTCTACATATTTTCATTGAAGAATCGTCCCATTCCGACTATTCCTTCGATAATTATGCCTATTTAAAACTAAATTGTAATTCAAAAGTTCGAAAAATGACGATTTAAGAGAAACAAATTAACTTACACGTAACAGATACTGACATTTTTTCATGAAGCAAAATCCTGAGAAGCGTGTCTTCTCAAAGGACCCCGTATATTCCTTATAGAAACTGGCTTCCGGCGAATTGACAAAATTTTTAATACATTATAGTTTTTGTAATGCTGAGTTGTTTCGCCTATGGAGGGTAAAAATTCTAAAAGATAAAACACAATAAATCGGCTTTGATTTGAGTCATTACAATGGTTAAACAACCTTCACTCATAATATGCAAATATTATTTTGCACAAATGAAAACATAATGGAATAAATAATCATTTTACAAAAATAATTACCTTATTACACCGCTTGGATTACTCTAATTACTAAGTACCTGTTAAACTGATAATTATTAATCGCAACCTACAATAGCAAGTGGTATAAAAAGATGATAGCACTTCCGAATAAATGCTTATAAAATGTAATACCATTCACAGCAATACCTAAACATTAGTAACTGCAATTAAAGCTGATTTACTGTATTTCATCGTTCAGAATTTTCATCAGTTAAACGTCTCATTTTTCAAAGATATGGCCAGTGATTGATTTTGATCAGCATCACATAAACTGAAAGATATGAAAAAATTAAGCCAATTGAATTCTATCGAAAATTAGTTTCCATAACTACAAGGAATGTGCAGGGTCCTTTGTCAGAGAATTATATATTTAATTAGCAGATGATGAAGCAGACGTAGCAGCCTGCATATTTTGAAATCGACTCAACCTTTGTTCGTCGATTAGCACAGAGCAATAATTTACAATTTAGATATAGAAACACATTTTTCTTAGCATTTTGTTATTTCACAGGTCATAAGTGTGACCATTTATATTAATTCTATTGAAATTCCGCCGAGAATTACGAATTGGTATTTTGGTAATGGGTGCAATTATCGTCCTGATCCTCAATTAGGTACTTATTCATTTTTGTCTGAGTCTATTCCTTCGATATTCAGAATTTGTAAGCAAACGTTGATGCAGCGAGTAGTCATGTATCTCTTATTCAGTTCATATGAATTGAACTGATACCTGAGAAAGTATGTAAGCAAAAAGTGGGTAATATTTTGTTAGGAATTTGTAACCCGCTGATATTTCTTTCACAGATAATTGATATCAATGACATTGTAGATAATTATATACGTAATTACTTATATTGTTTCGATAGTACCTGTAATAATAATTATTGTCAAACTTAATGTATAAAGGAACAAGTTAGACCTAGCACCAGCAAATTCACAAAATCATTTAGTCATTGTTAATGTATTAGTTATTCTTCTCTGAACTTATTTTAAAGTAACTAAACAGCTCCAGTATTCTAGAATTCCATAATCTAATTTATGTAATTTATGTAACGCATTATGTATGTATTTTCTCATCTACCTTCGTCACTTATACACACCTATATGTATAGATAAAGAAAAACAATTTAATAACAAGTTTATTAAAAAAAAAAAACATGAATAAAAATCTCCCTCTCTCCCTCTCCCTCTCTACCTCTCCCTCTCTCTCTCTGTACGATCTGTCACGATGTATGAATATTCATAATTAAATCAAACCTGATAAATAATAAGAAACAGAAAATCTGTAATTCCTATAAAAATATTGCGAGGAGCTAGAATCTGACGGTACGAGAAGGCAGTAAAAATTAAAGAGGGCGCAGATATTTTAGATGAAAATTTTATTGTGTAAAACAGTAATAAAGAACGAAGAAAAAGTTGAGAAAAAATAAAAAAAACATTTAGAACATGGTAGAACAAAAAGATTCACACGTTGAAGTTTATTCTGATAATACAATGTTGATGATAATCACTTTGTGCTTGTTTTATGAATCGCCGTGAAAAACAAAAAAAAATTACGGGGAAATATTTACAAATGACGAGTTATCCCAGTAACGTGATATAAAAATGATCGGATATGCAGTTTTAATTAAAACTGAAAGCCTCCCTGTGGATTTTCATCTGTAGCCTTGAACTCAAGCTGCCCATCTGTCGATGTTGGAGCAATATCTTCTTCTTCAGACTACAAAATAAATAAATAAAAATATTTATTTAATTGGATGTGATTTTAATGAATAATCTCTAATTTATGGTCAATCAAATTTCTCACCACGGCTGCAAAGTACGTTTCGATCATCGCCATAGACTTTTGATAGACTTGCTCATTCGCATGGTGTTGAAGAACTTCAAGCTTGTCAAGACCCCCGACTTCTTCAATCATTATCGCCACACGCTCAACTTCTCCCATCTTTTGAGCAGCATTAAGGATATTTGTAAGACCATCCAAAACTACGAGCACGGTCTTCCATTCCTTCGTCTCCAAAAGTGTACAAAACGGAGTCAGAACCCCGAGCTGCACGAGCTGCGCAAGCTGTTGCACAGATCCCCCTGAGGTCAGATTTGTCACCGCCCAAGCAGCCTCCTTTTGAGACTTGAAGTCGCCCTGTACAAAGTTACGGAAACAAAACTGTCTAAACTTCCCAAGATATAAGCAGAATTCAATTGCCAATGGACACTTTGCTTTCAGCAAAGGTAAATGATAAATTAGCTTGTGCTAATTCGTTTACTTACAGACTCAAGAACTTTTAATAGAGGTGGCAATAGGCCAGCATTTATCACATGTTGAATCTGGTCGACATTTCCAGCGGTGATATTGCTGATTGCCCAGGCAGCTTCTTTCATGATGTTCATTCGCTTGTGCGTTAACAATGCAGCTAAATGCTGCAGCCCTCCAGCTGCGATAATCGCATCTGTTTGAACGTCGTTGCCAGTGACAATGTTTCCAACTGCTCTAAGGGCGGGAGTAAGAACAGCGACTTGTGTCGAAGCTAACAGTTCAACTAGCTTCGGAACTACTCCGCAGTCGACAACGGCTTGGATCTTATCGTTAGAACCATCGGTAAGATAAGAGAGAGCCCAACAAGCATCAGCTGTAATACAATGATGGGAATGAATTCGTGCTATGACTGTGTTGTTGAGCTGGGAAGCAGGATATTTCCTGTTTATTACGCTCCCAGTTATAAATTGAATATCAATTCTATTTTATTAAGAGATATGTTCAACGGACTGGCATATGTGTTCAAATCGCTTTTCGTTTAACCAGAGTTATTACACTAGTTCTCTAATCTTTTGAAGCATAATTAAGTAAAAGGTAAAACTTGCCAGTCATCAGGGTTTCAGAGTTAGATGTAGTCAGAATAAAAGCACTCAATGCAAGGATTTAAATGGACCGCTGTTTCGATTTTGGATATATAATTATGTATTCGAAGATATATATATATTTTTCGATGTAGAATAACCTGTCAAATCCACAAATTGATCAAAAAGGTACGCCATATTGAAAATAATAAAACAAAAACGATTTTTTGATGTAAAAACCGATTTATTTCAATGTTTTTACCCTTGAAACAACAGAGACGAAGTAAGCTTTAAGCTTAGATTATTTTATAAGTACAGATAACATAAAATGTTCAAAACAATAATATAGCAACAATTTTTTTTTCAAATTAAAACACTTTGATATTCAATACTTAATCATAAACTATATTGAAATATAAAGACATGTTTTCGATTATGACTGAATTTTGCATTATTGCCAAATTCGATTGTACTTCTGTTGTCACACATAATCATTGTTGGACCTTCGGCTTCGAGTTCAAATTCCGTGATAATCTTTCTAAGCCATAAGGTTTCATCTACTTTGATCTTTCATCAAGGATTGGAGTTCTGCTTCAGTGCTAGATTTGGCTACAGTTGATTGCTTTTTTGAGCGCCAGCTTATCGCACTTCCCTGCATCAGGAAGACATATCCTGTGGTTGACTTGAAGTCTATCTTATCTGAGGCATAGCTATTTTTTGAAAAAGTTAAACCAATTTTAGACGTTCTTTTTAGGTAACGAAAGAGATTCTTTACCGCTTCCCAGTGAGATTGATTGTAGAAAGTATTAAATCTACTTAGTAGGCTGACAGCATAGGCGATGTCAGGTCTTGGAGATTGTAGGAGGTACATCAGAGAATCAATGGCGTTTTGGTATGGAATCTTTTTTAGTTTGTCAATTTGTTCTAGGGTTTTTTCTGTCAGATCGGGTTCAAGATCTAATCCTGGATCAATAGGTTTCGAGGTACCAGAGCAGTTTTCGAGGTTGTACTCCCTTAACATTTTCTGAACGTACTGAACGTGTTATGGTTCCTTTTATTTCATCGCGAACAACGTTGATACCTAGTAGTTTCTTTGCTGGTCCGAGATATTTTATGTCTAGATGACTTTTCAGTTTTAGTTTGAACCAATCAATGATTTTAGCATTGTTATAGAATACAACCATATCATCGACAAACACTATAACAATTATTCGATATATTCTATTTAGCTTAGTGTGATGGAGACATAGATCATTTTTTGATTTTGATAGACTGATAGAGGTGAAGATTGATTCAAGTTTAGTATACCAGGATCTGTTTGCCTGTTTGAGTCCATAAATAGCTTTTTTGAGCTCGCATACCTTATTTTCATTGCCAGAACTAATGTAGCCAGCTGGTTAAGTCAAATAGATATCTTCAGTGACGTTGCTATGTAGGAAGGCTGTGACGACATCCAAGTGTCTTATTTTCAGATCTTGTTGAGCAGTATACGCAAAGAGCATCCGGATCGTTGAGTAACGGACAACTGGAGAGAAAATTTCTTGATAGTCTATTCCTTCAATTTGCTTGAAATCTTGAACCACCAATCTGGCGTTGAAGTTGGTTTCGTCATCTCATTATTTCAGTTTGTAGATCCATTTTGTTCCAATAATGTTCGCTTCAGCAGGACGGTCCACAAGTTCCCATGTATCATGAGATATTATGGAATTATATTCACAATTCCTGGCCTCTTTCCAATCTTGAGCATTTGTGCTAGATATCGCAACTTTGTAGGTTCTTCGTTCAGTCAAAGATGATAGAAGTGACATCATGTCACACTGGTAGTCGTTTAATTTTTCAGGTATTTTTCTGCTTCTCACAGACTTTCTGATTGTTCCGGTAGGTTGTTTTGGTTCATTCGTTGTTTCTGCAGTTATGTTTTCAGTCTGATTTGCGGAAGAATTTTGTAGCTTCGTCTAAGCCGAGAGTATAGTTTATTGCACTTCCCTAATTGGAGTTCCGGTTGCGATGGGTTCAGAAATAAGTTCAGAGCTAGCATCTTCAAAGGCTTCGTATGAATTCCCGCTCTTTGATGTTCCACAACTTGTAGGTGTTTGGATCCTTGTAGTAACCTACAAATATGCAGTCAGATGACTATTTGTAAAATTTTTGATGATCCTTGAATGGAATAAGTGAGTACGCTTTCCACCCAAAGATCTTTAGATTAGAAAGGTTGGGTTTTACGTCCAAACCACAGTTCGTAGGGTGTTCTTCCACCGACAGCAGTTTTTGGAGACCTATTAGCAAGATAGGCTGCAGTTGCAATAGCGTCTGACCAGAAGGTTTTTTGAAGATTCGAATCAGCCAGCATGCATCGAGCTTTATCTTGTAGAATCCTGTTGACTCGTTCAGCTCGACCATTTGATTGAGAGTTTCCAGGGATTGTTACTTGATGATCGATGCCTAACTTCTTTGTGAAATTGATCAGGTGACTGTTCAGGTATTTGCGTCCATTGTCACTTTGTATGGTTTTTATTGTTTGCCCAGTTTGATTCTGGGCAAAAGTAATAAATTGTTCGTGAGATTCAGCAGCTTCAGACTTCCTTTTTTGCAGAAAAGTAAAGACCATTCGGGAGTGATCATTATACACAACCATAAAGTAATTGTGACATTCTATTGATGGTGGTCTGATTTCACACAGGTCTGTGTGTACAAGCTCTAGGACAGCATTTGCTCTGTTACTGGATGGTTGAAAAGGTGTTTTTACCGTAGGTACAGGCTCGACAAAATGGTTTTTCTTTGTCAGATATTTGGATTCCTTTTGCATGGTTCGGTAGTTGAGATAGCGACTTGTAGTTCAGGTGTGCTAGTCGCCAATGCCAGGTAAACATCTTCGTCTTGTTCGTAGTAGCTGATAAGAGAGCCGGTTGATGAGATATCTCATTTTGGCTGGAATTATTGGATAGATTAATTTTGTAAATTCCGTTAGATATATCTGTTCAGCTGACATTACAATTTATTTTTCGGCATTTTTGACAAGGCCACTATCTTTGGAAAATGTGACATACGCATTATTGTTCGTCATACAACTAATTGCGACTAGGTTCGATACTATTTCAGGTACGTACAAAACGTTAGTAAGAGATACTTTACAATATCCGTCAGGTGTTTTACATTTTATAGCTACTTTGCCTTCTCCTTCTACAGAAATTCTCTTCGAATTTGCCATGGAAATACTTTTTACTTTACTAGAGCGAAAGTTTGCAAAAAGCGTTTTTTGTGCACACATATGCCTTGATGCTCTAGAATCGATTATCCACATTGAGAACGGATGTTCAAAGTTCTTGACATGCCCATTTGAAGCTATGAAGGTGAGAAAGGTGCACAGGTTTGCGGAGACTCGTACGTCCTCGTCATCCTCATAGTACGCATCATCATCTTCGTCTTCGTGCTCTTCCATTGCACACACAGCTTTGGTCGGTCTTCGGGTGACTGGTGCAGTAGCTCTGCAATCCTTTGCGTAGTGGCCAAATCTATTACATCTGTGGCATTTTGGTTTGAGGTTATGTTTGGAACGCGCATTGTTGTTGTTCGAGCGTCGAAAGTTTTGATTCGAAGCCCGTGAATACAAGCCATCAGCGTCACACGATTCAGCATTTTCTTTTTGTTTTGCTTCTTCCAAGATACTTTTCTTGGCGAGTTCAGTTGTCATGGTCGTGACTGAGTTTCGAAGAGCCATTTTCATTGGGCGATAATAATCATCAGGTAAACCCATGATTAGAAGCATGCCAACTAGTTGGTTAGATATGGCAACACCATGAGCCTTTAGACGTTTGGCAGCGTCCGATTTCTTTGATATGTATCCTTCGGCAGAATTACAATCGTCAATCGTCTTACACACCGCGTTGTCATCATAGACGGCTTATATTTTCTCCCATGTGATCTTGGCTGTGTTTGTCTTGTCGGAACGTGCACGAACGTCGGAGCTAACAGCCATTATAATTCTAGAACCCACTTTTATATTACTTTGTTCACTAGTATATATATATATATATATATATATATATATATATATATATATATATATATATATATATATATATATATATATATATATATATATATATATATATATGTGTGTGTGTGTACACACGCACGCACGCACGCACACACACACACACAATAAGATAATACACATGTGTACATGTCTTCATTACCTATGTCTCTCACATGCTCATCTGTACAACAACAATATTCATTACCCTAAGGTTAATGGTTAATATTCACCGAGCTTGCAGCCCTTAAATTAAAAAAATGTCCTCCACAATAGTGACTTTTCGTTTTTCAAAATAAGCATTACCCTTATAAGTATGCAAAAGCATACTTTAAATAAAATTATTAACATTTCAATATAGTTTATGATTAATTTTTGAATACCAAAGTATTTTAATTAATAAAAAATTATTTTCATATTATTGTTTTGAATATTTTATGTTATCTGTACTTATAAAATAATCGAATAAGCTTCGTCTCTGTTATTTCAAGGGTAAAAGCATTGAAATAAATCGGTTTTTTATTATTTTCAATATGGCGTACCTTTTTGATCAATTTGTGGAATTGAGAGGTTATTCTACATCGAAAAAGATTTAAAAAAAAAAATTAGTCTCAAAATTGTACGAAAACGTTATCAGAGAAAAGAAATAATTTTGGGAAAGATCGCCTGTTTCAAACGGTTATTATAAAGATTTCAACTTGTTATGTTTTCTGATTATAGCCTTTATATAGCTCTATGATGTGACCAAATTTCATTTAAATCGCTCAAGCCGTTTTTGAGGAAATTTTTATTTTCTGATTTTCCGTTTTTTTCGATTTATTCAAAAACCAAAGTAAATACAGATCTGAAACTTGCAGGATCAACGAATCTTATTAGTACCAACATACCCTTCGGGGGCCGATTTACTGTGCTTATCGTCCTATGGCCTTTCCACAACAAAAATCAACTCATCAAAATGTTGTGTGTTCAATGGGTAAAGATTTGTTTTCTGAACTATTTTAAGGCCCTAATATCTGTGATCAAAACAGCGATTGATCTGCGTTCTTGCATTACGAGGTTTAACTTTGACTGCATCTGATTCGGAGACCCAATAGACTCACAACTATCAACTTTTATTAAATTTTACTTGATCATGCTTCAAAAGATTGGAGAACTGCCGTTATAAAAGTGATTGATTAAAGAACAATTTAGCCATATGTCAGACCTTCAAACATACTACTATTCAAGATATATGTACTCCCTTAACTATATAAGCTGTTAAGAGACCATTAAAGACGCTTATCACCTGGAAAACGTGGTTCGCGGCCACTCCTACACCACTAGACTGATCGGAACAAAACTTTCGGGATTGATGTATTATTATAGCAAAAAGTGGAGGGATACTTTTCTTTCTCAAAATTTCAAAAAAAAAATTTCAAATTTTTCTAAAATCTCGAAATTTTGAAACAGTATAGTATTCCTCTACTTTCTGCCAAGATAATACATTGATCCTCAAGGTTTCACTCCGATCAATCGAGTGATGTAGGAGTAGCAGCAAACCGTGTTTTGTAGTGGTTAATACTTTCTAATGTTCAAACATGCCACGGCTAGCAGTGTGAGTTCAAAAAAATTCAAGACAAACAATTAAAGGACTGACTGTGAGTGGAGTTACCTCCAGTTTCCATAAAATAAATTTACGAGATCAATATAATTTGACCTAACAACAATTTATGGATCTTGAATATATTTAGACGTACTATGTATTATTTATGGTTTTTATGTCAACATTCCAGATTAAAGTCAGCAAAAATTCATGATCTGTAGTTAATAATGAATGTTTGTTTCAACTTTTGCATAAAAATAGTCTTCAGCGATTTGGAAGTTGTTCAATCTTATGAGGATGCTTCTGGATATTCTGATTTGGATTTTATACATAAAAGGAATACAATTGCTACTTCCAATGAAAATATTTTCAAAATAATATCTAGACATACTCAAGGGAAGTGAGTTTTTATTTTGAATAAAAATATTAAAGAAATAAATAAAAACATAGATTCATTACAATGCAATAAAATGTTTCATGGAGAATTGGGTCAAGTGAGTTTTAGAGTTCTTAATCTTCAGTCTTACGGCAAAATTTTAGCGCGAACGAAAAATTTTTAAAGGTTCCTTAAGATTTTCAAGAATAAATTCAAAATAAATCGATTAAAATTTTGTTTTTAATCACGACACTCATTCTCTGTATATCTTCATCATCAATCCTTAGGTTGTGTTATTATGTCATCCAGTCTTTTAATTGTTATTTCAGTTAGACAGAATCAACAACAAATAAACTGTCAAGGTATAATTTAAGAATTCGATAGATGAATGAAATTTTTGACGTTCGATTCATTTGTCGATAACTGGTATAATTGTCACATACATACCGAGAGGTTTTCTTGAAACTAAACAGTCGACAGCGCATGCGTCAAATAATTTAATTTAATTGGTCGGCGAGTCCGTCTTGCGACGATATTTGAACCTGTGAGCCTGTGAGCTTGTAACAGCTAAAACTCGGAATGGTCAGCCTGCATTAGCAGACGCCGAAACTCGCGCTTGCACTGTCGACTGTTTAGTTTCAAGAAGAAAACCTCTCGGTATATTAGGCTTTACACAAATTTTCAAATAGTTATTTAGATTTAGTCAGATTCTTGAAGTTTAATGTTGTGTAGAAATGAACGTGTAAACAAACATGAGATTTTGATGAAGCTCAAAATTACGAGCAACTAAATAAGCTTGTTTATGGTTAAACTGTAAAAACCTACATCAACACACTTGAAATTAGTTGCAATATGCAGCATTAAGTGTCGGAAAGCAATGTATGATTCGAACTCATTTCAAACAAGACACGAAAATATAATCTACTTTGTTTAGAAATAAAGATACGGTCAATTCCAAGCTGCATTCAGCACATGCGTTTTTTAGAGCAGTCTGTGAGCAAGGCAACAAGTGTTCGACATTTTGAGTTTCTCCATTAACTTGGCTTGTGCTTCAGCAAACTAGAAAAGCTGAACAATCTAGAGATTGACATTAAATACTTAAACGTGTTGTATCGATTTGGGCATGTACACAGCATGTTTTTGTGAAATTAGGACGAGAAACTTCGATTCAATTGTCTCGAAATAGACAATGCAGAGCATTTTTGCCAGTTCGACTTCACTATAGTTTGAATGTTGTGTGTGTATTGAAGTAACAACTTTTATGCTTTCAAGTTTTAATGTTCAATCCCACCCCAGAATTTTTTAGTGTCTGACGCTTAAGTAAGCCTTCCAAGATTTTGGTGGGGTGAACAAATTCTCAAAGGTTCCTCAAAAATTATGGAAATAATTAAATTGAAACAAAAAAATCGTTGTTTATCATTCTTCGAATCACGACACTCACCCTTTATATATATTTGTTCATCATCAATGTCCATAGAAGTACGCAAAATTTAAGTAAGAATGTCAATAGTTATTTTAAATTCAATTATTTTCGAAATTCTTGACGCTTAAAAATTATTCAATCGCGTCAAAATTTTGGGGTGATACCAAAGATTAGGAATTTCAGATCAAAAAGTTGCCACCCAGTGTGTGTAACTGAGGACTTGAATAATTTCATTATAAAATCTGGAAAATATGAAGAACTGTATTGCCAGGTGATTTATATTAATATGAGATGAGTCTTTGAAGGTAAACAAAAGTCGACTTACAGCATGAACTCATGAAATACCATTATCTACAGGGTTCCACAATCGGACGTGAGAAAAACTTGAAGGTAGATTTGGAATTGTTTTGTTTAAAAGATATTAATGGGGTGACACATCTCAAATAATGAACAAAAGCCAAGCAAAATATCTCAGTTTTTGTTAATAATAAGAACTTTATCAAATTACATTTGGGTTGTCACAGATGCTGCTGGGGATGGCGATCCTATTGCGATGCGACCATCTTGTGCAATGGACTTCCTGGGATTGTGCCAATCATCAATTACATAAGATGACAGTATTACCTCAGATAATTATCATATTCATTTCTTATCGTTTGAAAACATATCCGTTGATAATTTCATAAATTTTCTCACCCAATATTTCATCGTCCGGATAGCTGAGGAGTCGGTTCAACACTGGCAGACAAGCCTTGACGCTATCAAAGTCTGGCGGTGGATTCTTATTACGGCACAAATTTGACAATGTCCAAACGATGTTGCGAGCAAATGTTACCTGCAATCAACATTATAAACTCACCAAATACATCTTATATTCAACATGATAGACATAATTTGAATACTTTAGATAAAGTGTGAATTAGATAGATGCTTATCCTGCAAAATGGAACATTTTTAGTGGCAAATTCATTTTTCAAATTATATACCAGTTATTAAAAAATCGAAATATTTACAATTACGAATTTAAAGCGAGTGAAAAATTCCACTATTAGTTATAATACTCACTTGAGTATCGGGCTTGATTAATTCCAAAAGTAACGGCAGTGCATTGTGAGCAAGAACAAGATCGCGAGCAGCATGTCCATCGCCAGCAATGTTTCCCAGAGCCCATACTGCCTGCTCAGCAACATTTGCAGACGGGGATCTTAGCAAAGCGGTAAGCCGTGGGATTGCCCCATGGTTTATTACTACGTTGGTTTGTTCTGATGTACCGGAGGCCACGTTAGTCAGAGCCCAAGCAGCTTCGAACTGAAGCGCGGGACTAAAACAAAGCACGCAATGCAGCTTAACCAAAGATTTAAATTACAAGTTTCAAACATTTACGAAATTTTCGTAAAAAGATTATCGGCACATTGCATATTTCGACAGCTTCATGTTTTCCATGTATTTTAAGCCATAGTGAAAGAAAAAATTCCAAGAATTGATCAAATTGGAGTCAAAATTTTCAGAGTGCGTAGGCTGTTGATCGCCATGCAATGCTTGCAGAATTGCATGAATAGATTGCAAAATTAAACTGATTGTAAGACAAAGAAGAAAAGAATCTCTGGATCGAAATAAGTCAGAGAAAAATGTATTTTACGAGGGTGGTATTGACTGAAACCTGTGAGTATCAATTTCAACAGATAAAATGTTAGCTGATCCGAAATTTTTCACAAACTACGTCTTTCAAGTCAGTGAACATGAAAATTTGAAAACCACTACGACGATTAGGATGAAAATTCATAGAGAGATGCACAAAACCATTCTTTACGATTAATAAGCAGTGGAGTTTCGAGACAAATGCTTTTAAAACAGATTAAAACAATTTTCATGTGAGAAAGAGTAAAATTGTATTTTTTAACATAAAAATAGTGTTTTCTTTATTTTAAAATTTTTGCTTCTTGCAGGTCGTGGAAACTATCTTGAAGATTATAAAACTTTTCAGTCTCTGACGAGCCACTTGTCTGGAATTATATTCACAGGCACATGGTGGCACCGTGTTCACAGCTCTATATTTTGTATAACTTTGGTGCATACATATAAATGGGTAATTCTTTAAATTACCATAGAGGGTTTGGGCCGCGAAAAATCGATTTGCGATATGACTTTTTACCTGATTATACCTATAAAATGTGGCAATTTTGTGAAATCTAAAGCTTCTAACATCGAAAATAGCGGAAATACACGTAATCGAATTTATCACTGAAGTAAATAATCGAAATTTCATTTATAGTTATTAATTGACTAAAAAGTCGAAACAAAATTTTTGAAATACCATGAATTTTTGAATTTTTCAAAAAAAAAAAAAGACTATTGATGTCGCGAATGGCGAAATACAAAACAAACGCATTTAAAGACAAAAAATCGTCCGACTTCTATGAAGCACCCCCCTAAATTGAAAGTTGCGTTTGATTATCTTAAAAGGTGTACGTTTTTAGATAAATCCTGAAAATATGAAACAGGGATCTCCAGAGGATCACTCTTAATCAATGAGACAATTTATGAAAACGTTAGACATGATTCGAAGAATTTGCATAAATGGATTTTTTTTCTGTGATATTATATTCTAGGTGAAAAAATCTATTACATTCATATCAGCGAATTTATCAGATGAGACGAATTCAAATTTTTAATGCAATAATCTGAGTTTTTGATATCAAAGTTTTTTCACCTGGATTCCCACTCCGTTTGAGCAGAGCAATCTGCACACGAACGATAGAGTCACCACACAAAACATTAATTATGGATTTTTCTTCTATAATATTATATTCTAGGTGAATGAGAAATATATTACACATATTTCTTCTGTAATATATATTTTTTTTATAATATACAGGGTGGTCTATTTTAGTCGCCCTAGGCAAATATCTCAAAAACTAATAGAGATACAAGAAAAAATTTCATACAAAACTTGAAGGGTTTTGAGGGGGAAAGATAATGCTGGTATCTGTTGACTTGTGAATTTTATCACTTCCGAGATTTTGCAAGTAAATTTGGATTTTAGATAGGGAACATATATTTTGAATATAAGGAGCTCATAGCGAGATCAAAGACTAATTCAAATACGAAAAAAAAAAAGAAAAAATATTTGTATGAAAAAACAAAATTCAAAAAATCAAACAAAAAAACAAAAATTTTTTTTTAAATTAATTGATTTTTTTTCAATACTTTGTTTCAAATGTTCTTTTTCCAATATTTTTGAAAATGATTCTTAGTTTAATTATTTTCTATTGAATTTTATGTTCATATTTGTACTCATTTGTTTTTACCATACCTAATTTTTCTTCAGAAACGATCCACCATTTCTCATAATTTCGGTTTGGAGCATAAATCGTGATCATATCAACGATTTTGCTTGATAGATAATGTCATTTTTTGGCTGGGAGATGGTTTCCGTGGCTCCGGAATACTTAATTTTGTAAAAAAACAAGCAATAATTTGATTACCAACGCTTAAGGAACATTCAGCGTTGCAGCGAAATTATGAAAAATGTTGGATCGCTTCCAAAGGAAAATTAGGTATGATCAAAACAAATGAGTGAAAATATGAAAATAAAATTCAATTGAAAATAATTAAACTAAAAATCATTTTCAAAAATATTGGAAAAGAACATTTGAACAAAATATTGAAAGAAAAAAAAAAATTTTAATTGATTAAAAATTTTTATTTAATTTTTTTTTTGAATTTACGAATTTTTTTGTTTCATACAAAATTATTTGTTTTTTTCGCGTATTTGAATTAGTCTTTGATCTTGCTATCAGCTACTTAATTCAAAATATGTGTTCCACATCTAACATCCAAAGTTATTTGCAAAATCTTGGAGGTGGCAAGAGCCACAAGTCAACACATACCAGCATTATCTTTCCCCCTCGCAACTCTTTAAGTTTGGTATGAAACTTTTTCTTGGATCTCTTTTAGTTTTTGAGATATTAGCCTGGGAGAATAATTTGAACCACCCTGTATATAATATATTTTTTTTTCTGGAATATTATATTCTAGGTGAATAAATATATATTAAATATATTTTTTTCTTATATTATAGAAAAAAAAAACGTCTATGCAAATTTTTGGAAGCGATCCCTGGAGATCCTAGTTTCATATTTTCAGGATTTACCTAAGAAAGTACACCTTTCAAGATGATCAAACAAAACTTTCAATTTAGGGTGGTGCTTCATAAAAGTCTGACGATATTTTGTCTTTAAATGCATTTCTTTCATATTCCGCCGTTCAGGACATCAAAACTGAGGTGTTTTTTGAAAAATTCAGAAGATTTAGGACGAAAAATGGTATTTCAAAAAATTTTTTTCGGCTTTCTAATCATTTGATAACTATAAATGACATTTCGATTGTTTACTTGAGTGAAAAATTTGATTACGTGTATCTCCCTATTTCCGATGTTAGAAGCCTTAGATTTTACAAAATTGTCACTTTTTATAGGTATAATCAGGTAAAATACCGTGACGTAAATCGAATTTTCGAGGCCAAAACCCTTACAATTATTAAGATTACCCAAATATATCTTGACTCTTTTATTTTTTCAATTAAAGCAGACAAATTTACAATTAAACCTTTCAAAGAAACCATTATTCTACCTTGATTGATGAGAAAACAAATTTCGTTTGTAAAAATGTTTGCTGTTGGGCTCTTGGAGATGACTAAATCTTTTTAGCAGAACAAAGTGTGTGTTTAATAATAATAATAATAACAAACACGAGTTGGATAAACTCACTTGTGATTATGGCTGAGAAATTCAATGCAACGTGGAACAATTCCTTGTCGAATCATGTTATCAATCGGAGGGCTTTTCTCCCTGCTTAACATCTTGCGGCAGGCCTGAGTGGCCTGAAGTTGAACAGTCTCATCGTTTGAATTCATACCGATAATGATCTCCTCTACACTCATACTGATAACGGCTGTACCTTCATCCCCTGGGGGACTCAAAGGCTCATCTTCAACATTTATATTACGACGTTTGAACAGCTGATCATCCTTTCGTGCCTTACGCAGCTCAACTGAAACCTCGTTTCTTCTCCTTCGCGCATCCTTAAGTTATAAATAGCATACTTAATTGTGGAATAAGATATTACTTCCAAAGTAATGTTAAATGTTAGCTGTTTTAACAATGAAAGATAGTCACAAAAGTAGGTCTTTTTCAATGATTAAACTCGTTGGTCCAATAATGAATTAGTATGCCTATAGTTAGTTGGTACCTAGTTAGATATTACGATGAAATTAAGGATTTATTAAAGACAAATGATTGTAGCATGTTAGGATAATGGATTCTGTACTGAACGTAATGTCGATACCAATGATGCAATGATAGTTAAGACACTAGGTCCTGGCTTTTCACCTTCAATTTGGACAACATAGCTTTTGGAGCTATTGAGATTCCGATCATTTTGAAACGGCAGTCCATTTTCACTCAATACTTTTGCATCAACATGTACAATAGTGTGTTTGAAAGACATCGATATTTTTTTAATTTGCCAATGACACACATTTAATAGTTATAGTGAGGTGAAATAAGATGCCTGTTGAAATATGAGCCCTTAATATTAATATTTAGAGGTCGCTCGTCACTATTCTGTATTTCCCATTTAAAATACATGGCAAATGTTCCTGTGGCATTTTTCAATTTATATATCTCAAGAACTAATTTACTTAGAAAGATTCTGCTTAGCTACTTTTATTCAAAATTGAACGCTCTACAAAAAAGATTTCTTAGTCTTTTTCAATGAATCTAACTGTGTCTAACTGTTTCCAAGTTATCATGCATTTATTATATGGTTATTAGCTGTAGCTAACTTGGAAACAATTAGATTCATCAAAAAAGACCAAGATACCATTTTTATAGAGCGTTCAATTTTGAACAAAAGTAGCTAAGCAGAATCTTTCTAAGCAGATTAGTTTTTGAGATGTAAAATCGAAAAATGTCACCAGAACATTTCCCATGTGATGTAAATGGAATGAAATTTTTTTTTCTCAAGCACTTTAATGTACAATATGTGTGTAATGATAACTTCATCATACTGGCAAAGAACACGAAATGAAACAATTTATATAAAGAGCAACACGGATTGCAACATGACACATTTAATGAACCAAATTTCATATCAGGTTGACTAAAACTACGATGATTTTGATACTTTAGTTTATCTGTGGGAGACACAAATCATCATGCGAATGAGGAGACTGCTCTGTGAATTGGTATTTCTATTTCATGGTAATGTGAAATTCTTTTTGGAGCCAAAAGAACGCATTACAAAGAAGATTGTAGAGCTAGATATTTTAACCTTAGTAATAATCGTATTAGTCGTTAAGCGAGTATTATGTAAAGACATAAGATAATGTGAAATCATGAAGTAATTCACATTGGTAGTTACGATTTGAATGGCTGTGTAACAAGGCGAAGTAATAGACATAAAGAAAAGGAGGAAAAGGAAAAGAAAAATATTCAAATTTACGTACTTCGGGTTTACTCGTATTCTTAAACTTGGACAGGCGCCCGGGTGTATTAGCTTCTGGCGCTGGCATTTTCTGTGAAAATATGAGGTTATTTTTGAATAACGTTGTTTCAAAATCGGCACCGTTTTAAATGGATTGTGCGGAGTATCAGAGGGGGCGAAAGTGACGGTTACACAGAAAATCGAAGATCGTTGGAATCATTATTCGGCTAAGAAGCACCAGAATATGAATAAAAGTTATAAGTACTTGCCACAAGTGAACGGTATGCACGTTAGATAGATGATATGAAAAGTAGTTGTATCGCGGGCCCGCGCGACAATTCTCTGACCGTTCGTAACGCAATGGCCGGCTACTCAGATACTTGACTAATAACTTGATATTCGAAGATTCAGATTTCGGAGAGGTATACGTCCTCTGTGGGAAACCTGTTGCTGCTGTGTTTATCGAATACAATACACCGGAATGAACCGGAATTGCCTTAATAAAATCTGAGGGTATATCCCGCTTGTCCGCCAATCGAATCGCGCAATGCTTCAGAAGGGAGCTCGTTACTGATTAACGATTGGTCGGTTCCGTTCGTACGTAAACCCATTGGCTAATTCGAGGGTTCAACGTATCTTTTCAAATTAATCCTATTCTGGACAACAGACTCTGTCAAAGAAATACATACACTTGTAGAGATACATTGCGAAATTTTAATGTTTCACGACAAAGTACCGCGAAGGTGTAGAATGACAATGATGTACGATTATATTTATTATGTATTATTGTGAGGATGCCATAGCACTTTTCTAATAGGAAAAACTAGTCACGGATCGGTTTCATTTTTTCAGACTTTTTACTGATGAGAATTATTGATCTAATCTCAATCCAATATTTTGATCCTATATTAAAAAAATCTGAATAAATGGCACGAGGTATCGCAGATCGAAATCTCGCACGATTGTTCACTTTAGTCGCGTTTGGTTTAGTCGATGACGAGCGGATCGAATTTCGAGGTTGCTACATTGCGCGGTGAATTCAACTTTTATTGTTTTATACATACATAGGTATATTAATTTATTTATGTAGGTCAATAGTTCCGACCATTCATGATTGAATTTCGAGGGGATTTGGTCACCTTCAAGATTTTGATCAAACGAATTCATTTCCTTGTACATTTGAGTTAATCAAACGAATTAATTTCTTTCGAAAATTGTATTGATCAAACAATCGATAAGATGAATTAAGTAAAACTTAAGGATTTGAATTGATAATTATTGAAATCACCGATGCTGTATAAGATACTTTCAAAATTTATCTAGATACAGAGTTAGATACGCGGCAATGAAATATATCTATCTGCCTAGACAGATACAGATGCAGGTACTGTTAGATCTAGATACATATTTTAATAGATATTTTATAAAATAAAATCAGATGGCATGTAGGCACATGTTTAGATATTGATCAGCTTTATTTTTCGATGTTATAAAATACCACAACGAGACTTGAAAAGAAACATAATTTTTTCTTCTATTAAATAGCGTTAGAAACAGTGATGCTCCAAATATAGTAAAAAGGGAACCTTAAAGGGACCAGTATGGGACGATTGGAAAAATTAATTAAACATGGTCTAATTTAATTTATTTTCTTACTAAAGTCCATTTCACATAATTAATAGTTTGCAAATAACTTAGCCCAAAAATAAAATTTTCCGATTCCCGGTGCTCAATTTGTGACGGCCCAGATTTCAGACAATCTTGATCCTAAAGAAGTCAAATCGGACCAACGGTATACCCGAATTCGTGCAGCAAGTGTTTTGAATTGAGCCGATTGTAAGATGTAAAATGGACTTTGGTGAAGAAATAAATTGATTTTGGACTAACAATAAGTTTAATTTTTCGAATCGCGATATAGTGGTCCCCTCAAGGGTGTAAATATTTTCGAAAGCATTTTCATCCTTGAGGAGTATCTTTGGCAAGACAGACATATTTTACAAAATACCTAGATATACAGATAAAGATGAATAAAAATATAACGCATCAAGATATCTGCCAACTTTCGAACTAACTACTTTGCGACATTGGACATAATAAAGTTCATTCAATATGTCATATAGAATGAACTATTCAACAATGTGGTCACTGATAAACCATCGCAACTACACAAATAAAATACTTATTTATTTGAATTTATTCTGAAAAATGGGATGGAGAAAAGAGTTTGGTACACTGATACAGGGCGTTTTCATGGGTGGGATTTCCGGTATGACGACCATCAGGGTGTTTAATATTGATTCGTGGAAGAGTTGTAATCATGTCAATTAGTTTGTCAGCTTGAAAGTGTTTATTAACATCAACTGATTGTAATGGCGACTTTGTATAATATCTTATCTTGTATATCCATCAAAATCTGACAGTTATGTATATATAGATTTGTGCAAATAACTGACCATATATAAAAGATATAGCAAAAATGACACCAGAAAGAATTTGTCTTTTCTTCTACATTTGCTTTATGACACGTCATAAATTTAATTGGTTTTCTGGGTATAAAAAAAAACCACACCGTGCAAATGACCAAAAAACTGGTTATCTCGTGCATACTATGCAAGTTTTCGTCACCGAATGAAGTTTCGGGTTTTTTTTTTTTTTTTAAAGAGTTTTACATAATATAAATCGTATAAAATTCATTCTGAAACAAAAATGCGTTCAAAAATTGTGATTATACAGCATCATCGAATACATTTTCACCTGGTTTCATTTTTATCACACTTTGTCTGCTTCAACTAGTTAACTTTACTAGAATTACCTGGGGTTTGCCCTGCCTTGTATGCATTGATAGTTTAATAGCTCATTGCTATGTTAGTTAATTTTGCACAATGAGCGTGTTCATATTGTACGTTGCACCTTTCACCATGCAACCCATTTTTCTATAAATAAAAACAGCAACAAAGCAAGTAAACTATACAATACTATTATCAATTGGTAACATACAATGCAATTCTTTTAGTTTCTAATCTCGGCTCGGGATGATTCTATTTACGCTGGTTGAAAGGCAACAATTTTCACTGTTCCATTGACCTTGTTGCACAAATATAAGACCAGTAGAAAACAAGCTGTAATGTAGACGGTCAGAAATATAATTCTCGCACAACTTGCCTTCATTCAACTTTAAAATCAAATCAAATGCTATAGTACAAGTCAACGAATCTTGCCAGTAAAGATCAGTCACTATTCTGAACAATTTTAACGTACTCTGGAAAAAATTGATGGTTAAGCAGGCTGGACAGCATTCGACATGCTGCCAGTAGTTATGCAATCACTTTTTACGCTTGACTTAATCATGATGGAAAGTATCCTGGACTGTATTTACAATGTTGTTGTTTTTGGACATTGTTACGAAAAATAATTACTTATAGTGTCTAATAAGAATATTCAGTTCAGAAATAGCGGACAGGTTTTCACAGACCACTGTTGGTTGCCAGAATTCCACAATAAACATTTTGTTAATATCAAGATACAACAGTATATGGTGTTAACCTTTCTAGATAGTTAAAAAAATAATATAATATTATAATTGAATCAATGCGGGCTTCCCGTTAATCGCATAATTCATAACTTCCGTAGTTTTGTTTCTAATTATTATCGGGAATTCACTGTTCATTCACCTTGATATAAGACGAATTTTTCAACTTCAACACAACATTACAATTAAAATTGTTCCATTTTCGGATGATCACGAGATGCACGAACTAACTGTTTTCTTAACAGCATCACGCGCGTATGGTATATAGGACAAAGAATACCATGTCAAAGCCAGTGATTGAATGATAATAAATAAAAGCGCTAATCCCGCTTTGTGGAGCTGGAAATAAAATAAAATAAGATTAATACGTTTGTTAAACTTACAAAGTTGGCGAGTATCACATTGAAGAGGGGGCATTCAATTGTAACCTGCAGTTAGTACTTGCTAGTCCAGATGGGACATTTCAGAGATTAACCCTCCATAATCACTATGAATCAAATTGACCCAGCTTGCAACTTTGGGCTAAATATCTGTTTTTGGATGGAACAAATACCTTTCTTGAAATTCCGACTATTGAGGTCTTTTTTTATCAAAGTACCAAATTTCCTGAGTATCACCCAAAAATTTTTGGAAAAAAAAACTGCAAAATGATAAAGTTATGAATATTTTACTGAACAAGTACATTTTTTGTACATTAACATCTCCACGAATTTTTTCACTTTTCATCACTTTAGTGAAAGAAAAGTATTGTATTCGGTCGAAAAATGACTTCGGTTATGGATGATGCCATCGACTTCCTGAAACCACTATAACACTTGACTCTGCCTTTCGAACAAATGTCTGCCTGTCTGACTGTGTGTGTGTGTATCTGCGTATGTCTGTCTGTTTGTCTATCGTAGCTGATTATACCAGCCAGGTAATCTCAAGAATGGCTCGACAGAAAAATTTCAAATATTAGAGGGTCGTAGGGTATGCCCTGACGGTGAAGAATTACCGCATCGGATCTAGATTGAACGATGGGTTCGGCAGAAATAAATCATTTTGTGAATTTTATATTTACAACAGAGTCGAACCTATGGCTGACAGTGACATCATTTAAATCATTGTCATTACAATCACTACTGTGACGAAAAGTAGTGGGGCAATTTACCTGACCGATTTTTAAACATGTTGACATTTGATTTGTTTCAAATTGACTATTGCTACATATTCTACAACGTTCAAAGTATGATCCATAATTTTATTAAATGAATGGATGGATACTTTTTGGACGGCAGCTATTTGAAAATGACGTTAAATCAATTTGACTCCCAGTTTGACTACTACGTGATTCTACAGACATGTGACTACAGAGGGTTAAAACATACAGTATATAAAAATTAGAAGACCACTACTCAGCAGGCAGTTGTTTACTCTAGTGGAAAGGTCTGAAATAGACTTGGTGACAATCGAAAAATTCAATTCTGTATCTGCATCATTCCAGAAGCTGTGATATCCAGGCATTGATATGATTTTGAATGTGACTTGATTTCTATCACTTACCACAATGGCGGATACCAAAGTCAGCGCAATTGAGAGAAACACGAGTAAAGTTGCTATCACCCTTGTAGCGGCAAACATTTTTTTGATTTGGTTTACCGGTCCCATCAGAAAACATGTGCTGTTGTAAACATAGTGATAAAATGTGTGAATTTTCAATATGTACAGTGTTATTTATTGCATAATTTGATTGTTGAGTGTATGATTATTATTGAATTATATTACAAAAAAACCATGTAGAATCCCGATGACGAGAAGCAAATACACACCTGGTTAAGGCGATGATGTTTCCAAGTGTGTAGAATACAGCAAATATCGTGAATCCGTTGCGCAAGAATAAAGCAAATGATCCAAGGAACGAACAGAGAATACCAATTACAAAGCAAATTGCAAATCCCTTTATTCTTGTTGACCAACTAAGCGTCGATGAATCCATTACCTGTCAACCAAAAATCATTTCAATAAGATCTTTTGCCAATTGTTGCATTAAAAAGAAAGAATGCAGCATCTGAAAAATGAACAATGGTCTTCAGAATATTTGTATCAAAATGAAGAATTCATACAGATTTTATGTTTGTGTATCAATTGATTGAAAATTATGTCCGTGTGTAACATCGGTAGACATCTACTGATATCGCTTCTTGTTCATATCTGAATTTTACTTACCACAAAATCTACGTGTCTCTAGCAGCGGTAGTAGGAAGGTAAAAACAATGAAATCAACATATTTATTTGTTCTGTAATATCTTTGTCCAGTCAATTGAAAATAAAGAAAACAAATCCATCATAAAAAATAGAATATTCTTTATTTCCTGGGCAAATGACGGAGTTAAGACTATAAACCTATTATAAATCATAATCGCTACCTGCGTGATGATTCCGCTTTCTTCATCGCACTGGTCATCACCGCTCAAAGCTTTCCTCAACTTGTCCATATTTGATGTTTTGGTAAATTTTACAAGTCAATTAGTCTCCTAAGGACGAAAGTGAAGATGTATTACGCTTTGGGTGTTGGATGTATTTGGGTCAGCGATTGTATTTTATTGGTGTAATAATTGTAAATGATAATAAATATACACATGTATTGGTAGTTGGTTATGTCGAATGACTGTTCTGGTTGAACGGGAAACGATGGACGGACGGGGAGTAATTTATCTACGACGAAGCTGCGATTTGTGGCGAAATTTTACTCACGTACGATGATTGGTCAATTAATAAACCAAAGTTTGGTTCTTAACTGGTTATATGAATGTGTTAAATATTAGTCATTTCATAATTCGGAGATAGATAATATGGGTTTCAAAATGACGTGTCACCAAACGTCAATTCCAGGGATGAGCACGGGCCACGTGACATTATACCGATTGTATGCACGTAGTATGTGGCATAGGAAAAAATTTTGTACTTGGTTCTTTATTTATTTATTTGGATAGGTTAAGAAAATATTGGTCGATTGATGTTCGAAAGGCTTATATCCTTGCGGAATGTAGCCAGCCTAGAGTTATCTGTTCAATTAAATGTTATGTCCAGTATATTGTTAAATTCCTTCTTTTAAGTTTGGTTCAGTTTAGCACTATATGTGTTGCGTCGTGCATGCATATTATTATTCCTATAGGTATGTTTGATTGTAACAGCGTATTGGATGCCCGGGACCTTCCCAGGTGCCTCCCATTAAGCTTCCTTTTGCCCGACGCGGGAGCTTGAGGTTAAGAAATGGGAATAATAAATGTTGAAGAACGAGCACCGAATTGAAACATGGGCAGGATTTTTATGCGCAGCAAGCTTGCTGCGGCAGCGAGTTACTGTCGCTGCGCATGAAAATGAGGTTTGGCAGTAGCAGCAAGATAACTGCTTGTCAGACGCACGTGTCTCCACCAACGGTTCTCATTTCTATTTATTTGAATTTTTACCATTTTAATGCATATTCATCGACAATAAAGTTCAGAACATTAATTAATCCCGCACATGTGGGATATTTAAAAATCCACTCATGATAAAATTCATGAGCATGAAGAATTTGTGCATTATTGCACTGCATTTCGTTATATCTGTACATTGAAAAAGTTTTTATTAATTATTGAAATTATTTACAAAATTTGATCAATTCAATCAATTATTTCGATTTTTTGACAAATTTGGAGTTCTTATTTATAGCAATTACGATATCCGAGTTTCTCTTACTTGATGCTATGCGACTGAACAGAAATGAGAACCGTTGGTGGAGACACGTTCGTTTGACAAGCAGTAACTTGCTGCTGCTAAACCTCATTTTCATGTGCAGCGACAGTAACTCTTGCTGCGCTTGCTGCGCATGAAAATCCTGCCCAAGATTCGCCTGTCGCATCAAATTAACCTTCACCTTTGCCAATGGTAGGGGGGTGACATAGACTGCTAGAATCAGTTCGCATTCTATCCTATATAGGTATGTAATACTCTCTGTCCACATTTTCTAGTTCCTTTATTGCTCTGTATATGGCGCTAGTAATCTTGTGCTTGCAGTGTGATCACTGATCTAGTCATATAGGTATGTATTGCTAAAAGAGTCTGAAATATGGCTACTTTTGTACGGTGCCGACGATAATGTTGTCTCTTTCTATCGTCTTCAAATCAGAGCTTTCTGCCGAACTCAACATCTGGCACTTGCGTAGAACATTTACACGTATAATAATGTTTTGAAGGTTAAGATTAAATCGACGATTCGCTCATACGTTTCGTATTATTATTTCATTGGCTAAAAATATTTTATAAACTCATTCACGTTCAAGCACAAATTATATTTCAATTTCAAGGTTAGATACTTTTAACACCCGCCAATCCGCCATTACTATCGCAGCTGCGCAGAACATGTCAATTGGGTTGTAAAGAAGTGAGTTAGAGATATGTATATTCTATTTCTCTTAGTTCCTAACCCCTCCACTTATAGGAATCAGCAATATAGGAGTATTACATACCGTGACTTTCTCAGGAAGCGGAACGCTAGGGATACCAACTCAAAACTTCCGTACTCTAGGGAGTACGTTCAACCATACCCTGCTCGAGCTAACATAAAATAACAATAGTTAGTCTGCCAACCGTTAGTTATAGCCAAGGCCCCGATTAGCCGCGGCGATCAACCTACAGCCAATTATCACTCTCGAGTTCAAACAGAATAAAGTTAGCCCGAATAGGGTATGGTTGAACGCACTCCCTAGAATACGGTAGTTTTGAGTTGGTATCCCTAGCGTTCCGCTTCCTGAGAAAGTCACGGTCAGGGTCTTACATACAGATCTTGAAACTCGCTCAAAATTTTAGTGGTGGGGATGGCCTCTTATTGAAGCACCGAATATTTCAATTCGTGACCACGAGGATCGCTGCTATAGAGTGATGCAGGCTGTGTGAGAGAGACAGAAATATATTTCGAAAGTAAACAAAATCCAAATATAACCGCTGATTCACGCGACCACATGCGACGTGCTCTGTGCTCTGCTTCTATTGTTTCTTAGGTATATTCGTTTCATTTTCAAGAAATACATCCTGCAAGTGTTTCGGTCTAAATTCCACTTCGGTCTGGAATAGTTTCCACTTATTTTTTGGTCAATTAAAACAACGCGTGAAGCATATTTTTGATAAAAGCTAAAACATGGAAGAAAAAAAAGAAATAAATAAATAAATAACTCGAACATATAGGGATCGAACATCGGAATGTATGATCACGAAGCTCGCACCGAACCCCTTGACCAATACGAGCTCGCGTTAGTTTTTATAAAAAAACATTCATATTCATTGTACCCGCTTGGATAACTATAGTCTTTTGGTTTTTTTCAGGTTTACAATAAAGTTAATTTTAATTGTATTTAGGTCCACCACGCATTTTTGGCATTGAATATCATAATTTTGTATTTTACATTATAATTTTCCTACATTAGCCAATTGTACAGCTAGGTTAGGTTCCTATGAGTCAACAATATATTTCCATCTCTCTCGAACAGCCTGCATCACTCTATCGCAGCGACACTCGTGGTCACTACGCGAAACCGCCGGTGCTTCAATAAGAGGACATACCCCCACCACCAGAGTTTCCAGACCTGTATGTAAGACCGTGGTCACGGTATATGGATCTAGTATACCGTGACTTTCTCAGAAAGCGAAACGCTAGGAATACCAACTCAAAACTACCGTATTCTGGGGAGTGCATTCAACCATACCCTATTCGGGCTACGTTATTCTGTTTGAACTCGAAGGTGATGATTGGCTGTAGGTTGATCACCGCGGCCAATCGAGGCCTTGGCTATAACTAACCGTTGGCAGACTAACTATTGTTATTTTATGTTAGCTCGAGCAAGTTATGGTTGAACGTACTCCCTAGAGTACGGAAGTTTTGAGTTGGTATCCCTAGCGTTCCGCTTCCTGAGAAAGTCACGGTAGAGTTGGTATAGAGATCAGTGAGTGTGATCCAATCAGCGCTCGAGCCACTCGACCAGAGAATAACTAGCGCCATATACAGAGCGATAGAGGAACTAAAAAATGCGGACAAAATGCGTTTCATTTTTAAGTACAGGGAGAATAGCATGTGTCATAATAAATTGAAGGCAACCAAGTTCAAAACTCGCACTATCTGTCAACTCAATTCAGTGGTTAAAATTACGTGCGACCAAAGCAAACTGAATTAAGATAATACGTTGCAGCAAACCTGCTGCTTTAGGCAAGACCGTGCCTTTACACTCTGCAAATGTAAATACAATGTATTCTTGGCCAGCATTGTTATGGACAAATAAAATGTCTATCTGTCTATCTATCTGTGTATCGATAATAAAAACGCGGTAACCCAACAAGCTCACGACGCAGAGTTCCTCTCCTTAGTTTTTTATAATAACATACATTGTATCAGAAATTTTATGTTTTTGAACATGCCTTCGCCCACCGCCTTACGACACACTGCAATTGATCAGTATACCAGTTCTGCAGTCTGTAGTGCAAGAACCACGGTTAGTTTTGTGATAAAGTGGAATGGAAAATTATTCAAATTAATAACTACGTGAAGACACTTATTTAATCTTGATCGCTTTGTTTCCGTATCTCTCTTATAATTACTGTAGAATTTCAAAAAGCAGCTTCTTAATACTGACTTATTTATCGAAGCTTCAACTGGCGGCTGCAAAGATATTGTAGGTTTTATGTTTTTATTCTTATTCTTCTTTAGCATTAGTGATTATCTCGGACGGAAGGAGAAGATTGACAGGTGCACAATACAGAAAAAGAAAGGTGGAAAAAGAGATTGAAGACGCTTCACACGAGGGGGAACTTTTCAAATATTTCAAGAAAAAAGAAGACCCTGAAATTCCATCGGTTTCTGGAAAGGAGGACGTTACCAATGAAGAGAGAGAGAGAGATTGAAATACTACCTGCAAATGAACAGGAAAAACGAACGATAGATGAAAAGAGAATGAATGTCAGAGTAATCATTTTGATTTTGATTTTTCTGATCCAGCTTCATGGCCACAAGAGAAGAATAGAGGTTCCGTTGAAATTATAGTTAAGAAAGAGTCGGTGCAATTGAAAGGCTATGAATTTCCGAGCACTAATATTACACAACGAATATTATTATTCTCGAAAGTTGGCAAATTGCGAAATAGTGTACAGACCGTGGCTGCTATATTCAAAATCAACAGACTCGGTATTCTGTTTTTGCTGCAATATATTCAGTCAAGAAAATATATCACTGGTGAAAACAGGGTTGAGTGATTGGAAAAACCTCACATCATTCTTACATGTATGTACATGAGAAGAGTAGAGACGACCTAAAACATTTTGAGGAATGGATCGTCCTTCAAAAAAATTTTGGAACTGGCACAACAATCGATGCTACTATGCAAAACCAATTGAGAGAGCAAGTTGTATACTGGCGTAATATATTGGAACGTTTGATCTCGATCGTTAAATTCTACAGCACACAAAATATCGCACTACGTGGGACCTCGGATCAACTGTTTGTCGATAACAATGGCAACTATTTGAAGATCATCGAATTATTGGCCAAATTCGATCCTCTGTCGAAATCGCATTTAGACAAAATTACATCACAAGAAATTCATAAGCACTATTTGGGTAAAAATATATAGAATGAACTAATATCCCTCTTTTCAAGTAGAATTAACCAGAAAATAGTCAGTTTGGTAAAGTTTGCGAAATACTTTTCTATCATAATTGATTGTACACCAGACATTGCACATATGGAACAAATGGCAATTATCGTCAGATTTGTTCTAGCTACCGAGGAAAGTGAGAATCATGACGGAAATGTTCAAATCCATGAACATTTTCTGGGTTTCGTAGAAATTCAAGATGCTACAGGAGCTGGAATGACGGAAAAGATTGTGGAAACATTGGAGCATTTCGATTTGCCAATAAATGATCTCAGAGGACAAGGTTACGATAACGGTTCGAATATGTGTGGCAAAAACAATGGTGTGCAACGAAGAATACTAAATTTGAACAATCGTGCATTTTACGTACCATGCAATGCGCATTCATTGAATTTAGTTTTGAATGATGCTGTGAATTGTTGTCTGGAAGCGACTGAGTTTTTCAGCATTATTCAATGCATTTATGTGTTCTTCTCAGCCTCTACCCATCGCTGGGATGTATTGAAAAATTATCTTCCATCCTTAACTGTTAAACCACTAAGTGAGACGCGTTGGGAGAGCCGTGTAGATGCAGTACGGGCCATCAGGTACCAGATATGTGAAGTACACGAAGCTCTACTATCGATAGTTGAAGATGATTCTCTTGTTGGAACGTGTGGCACAAAGAGCATAGTAGAAGCGAAAGCTATCCCTGCTGGAAAAGTCTCATAGAATATCATTTAAAAAAAAAAACTTGAAATATATTCTATAAGATTTTATGTGTGTATTTGTCCAAGAAAATACTCATAGAAACTCATCATCATTAAAATTCATCAGAACCTCGGAGATCTTATAAGTAGCATTAATCCCTCATAAAATCTCATCATATTCAAATTTCAAATCGAGAATTTTATGGGTTGCATCGGACGAAAAGGATCACTTATAAGAACCTATGAGCTTCAGTTGATATTATAAATATTTATGAGAATTTATCAGTACAACAAAAAATTGAAAGAAGTCGTTTTGACAGATAAAAAATTAATGTTCTATTAACGGAATATCAATTTAAATTCCGTTAATGGAACATTAATTTTTTATCTGTTAAAACGACTTCTTTCAATTTTTTGTTTTACTGATAAATTCTCATAAATATTTATAATATCAACTGAAGCTCATAGGTTCTTATAAGTGATCCTTTTCGTTCAATACAACCCATAAAATTCTCGATTTGAAATTTGAATATGATGAGATTTTATGAGGGACTAATGCTACTTATAAGATCTCCTAGGTTCTGATGAATTTTAATGGTGATGAATTTCTATGAGTATTTTCTTGGACAAATACACACATAAAATCTTATAGAATATATTTCAAGTTTTTTTTAATGATATTCTATGAGACTTTTTCAGCAGGGATTGCTGCTAAAATTAGAAACTTCGAGTTTCTCTGCGGACTTGTTATATGGTATGATATACTGTATGAAATTAACATCATGAGCAAATCTTTGCAAGCGGTTCAGTATGACTTATCCACAACTATGGCCCGGCTCGAAAAGTCTAGAGACTTCATTTGTACATATCGAAGTGATGAGAAATTAACAGACATTATTGGGACTGCAAAACTTCTGGCGGAGGAAATAGGAGCAGTTACTTCATTTAATACAGATACCAGGGTCCACCGCAAGAAAAGACAATTCGATTATGAGGCCCATGATGAATCACATGTGGATCCGGTGCAACATTTCAGAGTGTCATTCTTCAATAGAATTCTAGATGTTACTCTCCAATCGTTGGAAGAACGGTTTTCATTACTGGAGGAGCATAGTAATAAATTCCAGTTTTTGTACGACATTGCAATAATTTCAAAGATGCCATACAATGATCTCTCAAAACACTGCGTGGGTCTTGATATTGCATTAAGTGCAGGAGTTTCTAAAGACGTATCTGGACTTGATCTTGTGGATGAACTGCAATACTTGTCTCATCAATTGAAGCCCCATACCAACCCGAAGTCGGCACTACAATTTATCTGCAAGAACAAGTTAACATCCTCAGTTCCAAATACTTTCATATGCTTGAGGATACTTCTCACACTACCGATCACAGTGGCAGGCGGAGAAAGGAGCTTCTCAAAGTTGAAATTAATGAAAAATTATCTGCGCTCGACAATGTCTCAAGAGAGATTGGTTGGATTGGCGACTATCTCAATTGAAAAGGAGATCGCGGACCAACTGGATATAAATGAATTGATCGAGAATTTTGCTCAACTCAAAGCAAGAAAAATGAATTTCAACAGATTGTAATTCATCAAATAAATCCATCCCAATTACTCAAAAAAATCCTCGCTCAATTTTTATACCGGTTTCCTAGTTCGTAATATTCCTAAATCGTTTTCACGCTTAATAATTCGTTTTTTTGTGGTATCAGGAGGGCGGTATTTTCCAGATTTGCCTAGAGCGGCAAAATACCTTGAGCCGGCGCTGTTCGTCATCTAAACACCCAACCCGGTAGCAATTTTGGTTGCGTGTTTATTATAACGTATCGAATATCACACAGTGCGATAACATTGCTCAAGCTGTATAGCATACTGAATATTCTAAAGCAATGCAATAACACATTGTACTGGAATGATCAACGATTCTGTGAACCACAATAAGTTTATAGTTCAGTAGAAGACGTTAAATTATAGAGATAAAGCAAATAACATCTGACTGACCGGTGCGGAACATTTTTATATTATTAACGGTATTAAAAATCTATACAAAACTGATTCCGTTACCAACAACCGCTACGCAACAGAAAGAATGTATAGCTAACAAATTTTCACAACAAATTTTACAACAGAAAGCTTCCTATTATAGGGAGGGGGAAGTTAACAGCACGTAGACTCGATTTCACCTTCTACAAAAACCGCGTTTTCGTTCCGTTCCCTCATTCTGCAGGATTTTATTCGTACAAGAAGGTACCCCCGACAAGAGAGAAACTTTCGTGTACCCTGTTGAAGAATTTATCGTCAAACTGGATTGCGAAAAAATTAATAAAGTTTGCCGCATGGACGATTTTTTACCTACGAAAAAAATATCCGAGCTTGAAATTGGAAAAGATTACAAAGTCACATCGTTTAAATCTGTTACCATCAAATTCGGACCGAGGACCTTGGTTGCGATCGAAAATGATTTTACAATGTTTCTACCGGCCAGAATATCAAAGGCTTTCAACGATGACAAGGATCAGTTGAAACTGCATGAATCTGCCGCTGCGGAAGATCGTCTACGCAGCGCCGGCCCTAGGGTAGAGCGAAAAGAGCAGTCGCTCTAGGCGCCAAGTGGCGCGGGGCGCCAAAATGTCAAATGCGAAAAACAATTTCGAGCGAAAAATAAAAGTTTCATGGTGCCTTTTGAGAGGTGCGTGGCTGCGCAGCGGGGCGGTGGTAGCGTGGTAGGCGACGGGGCACACTTGTGTTGTTTGTAGCCAGCCCATGGACCTAAGAATTATATGAACGGAGTGCAAGCTGTACGGGGTAGTGCCGCAAGACCACGGTGTAAGAATAAGAGGTGGTCCGACTGGCCCTGGGTCGCTGTGATTATTTTGTGGTAGTACGGCGAAAATCCGCCAGGGGCCTCACGCGCCTAGAAGGATGATATGTAAACAATAATGGCGTCGATCTAGCAGACAGTATTCTGCGAAAGTTGACAGTGTTCGGTCTCTGCGGCAAATTAAAAAACAAAAACAACAAATGGTCAATTGCTGTTGTATGCCCAATTGCCGGAGCGGATCTTTAGGAGCTGACGGAAAAACCTCCGTGTTTCGTGCTCCTAAGGATCCCTGTGTGTCCGAACATTATCGCGGTAGCCGCATGAATTCATCGTACAATCATTTTTTTTTTCATGGCGTAACGTATTTTTAGATGCATCACCACGTGAATAATAACGTACACTTGTCATCTCCGGAAGATTTTATTTTTCACATGCCAAACGTCAAACTTTTTTCAACACTGTCTGCTAGATCGACGCCATTATTGTTTACAAATCATCCTTCTAGGCGCGTGAGGCTCCTGGTAGATTTTCGCCGTACTACCACAAAATAATCACAAAGCTCTACACGGGGAGTATAGGGCAGTCGGACCACCTCTTATTCTTACACCGTGCGCAAGACGAAAGGGGACTGGTGTGTTTTGATTGGCTGCGCCATTTTGAGCGCCTCACTCATAGTGTCACTTTGTGGCTGCTGCTAACGCTATTGATGTTGCAACGGCGTTATTTATTAAGGGAAGGGATGCCCTGATACCGTGCCCTTCGGCGTTTCACTCTATAAGTTTTCCAATTATTAATAATCAAAGAAAGAATATTTTCTGGGCGCCAGACGTTTTACGTCACTCAAAATACAAGTACGAAGACTAGAACTGTAGTTTAACGGCGGAATGCACCAGATAGCTCAGATAAAATAATAACAGGATGGTAGAGTGGCTGGGTTGCCAAATAACATAACAGAAATAATGTTTCGGTAGTGCAGAACCGTTTATTAATTGACGGAATAAGCAGTGAATAGGTCAGTAACCATGCAGAATATAAAGTAACAAACGAACAAGATAATAGAATAGGAAAGAAGCGTTTAGAGTATTACTATCAAGCAAAGGAATAGGGTGAAGCGATATAAAGTAAAGCTTAGATTATCATTAACAGGCAAAGAGAAGAGAATGAAGCGATATAAAGTCAAACAAAGAATAAGTTATTAAACTCAGAATAGTTACGGGAGAAAACCAAGTACAGAATACGATAGATACATCTAATTAATTTTTTTCTACTGAGTAGACTACGGGAACGAATTCCCCAAAATTCAAAAGAATATTCGCATTAACGAAATTTACCTTAAGACTAAACTACAAACTAAATAACAATGCTTGCTTCTACACTCTAACCCCCGTGGTTAGTCGACAGATCGGGTATAGACGATATCTTTAATTAGCTACAGAAATACCAAAGAAAACCATGCTCTAACTAGGGACTGGCCGCTTTCTTTTACAGAAATAATGAAAACTAAGTGGCTCTAGAGAAGATTACTATACAATCAGGCAAATAAATGCTCCACAAATAAATCGTTACCCACGAGTTACCTCAAAACTCCGTTATCAATAAATTTTTAGTACTTAGAGAACATACGGGACGAAGTCTGACGACTTAGCGTACCTTGTCGGCGACCTACGTCACACCCAAAACACAAAATATCTAATAGAATAAAGGATAAACGGAATTCGAGCGTAACACGGTGTTTACAGGATATAAGGTCTTACCTTAAAGATGAACTCAATGGAACACACAGAAACTGAAGCTAATAATTAAATTGAAGCTAATGAAAGAAATAGGCACTAAGTAAGAAAGCAAAGGATGAAGAAGGATATAAAGATTTTTAGAACAGAAGTGAAGATTTTAAGAAAAGAAAGAATAAATCAAACACAATTAGTATCATTAGGTATAAGTAACTCGGGAACTCGGGATTTCAAAGCTGTTGCGATGAAGGCAGACGAGCGTAGAAGTAGGCCGATTTTCGGGATGACCCCTGCTTTATAGCTTCGTAAATCCAAAAACCTCGTGTCGAGCGCGACCGTAGATCAGAGGCTAAACGGCCGGCTCTCATTGGCGGCTGGTGACGCGCGTTGTAGTCCTGCGGTTAGATGGTGATTGGCTGTTTCGGACTCTGAGACAACGTGGCGGCGTCGGTGGCAAAATTCAAATACCCAAATACGACAAGCTCCGTAAGTTCTGTGATGTTTGAGCTCCTGTCACTCCGATTTTGTCTCGGGACTCCTCGAAGACGTCGTGTAACGAAACGTACCCTGGCTGCGTGTCAATGGAGAACAGCTGACCAGCCAGGGGATCTGGCGAAAGCGTTGGTGCCCCAATACCCGGATCGGCACCCAGGCTCTCCCATTGGCGAAGTGGAAGACCCATTATCAGGCCTTCCTACATGGTTACGATTCTTCCACCGGGATCTGGCTTGGCTAACGCCGGTGGTGTCACGGCGTCGAGCAAGCCGATGACGTAGTCTAGGCCGCTTCGATGTCGGGAAGTCTTCGATGTGCTACTAAATTCACACAACTCCACACAGCCCTTGTCGAGACGTCAGAATTGATTGACAGCGGGTGGTTCAGCACCAGGCTGATGAATCCTCGGAACGGGAGGATCTGGCTCTGAGAGTTATCCTTGTTCGACCGTTCCGGTAATATCCACCATCGTTAGTTGACAGAAGCTGCATCGGGATTCATAACGAGCAACAGACGTCCTTGGCCGAGTTCCGTTGTTCCGAGTTTTTCTCATATTACATAAAATTAGTAGAAGCAAATCAAAGTATTAATTATTCTAATAAGCAACCTATTTATACCCGCGATCTGTCGCTACCTCCGGGGGCTGTCTACCTTCACCGCTTTTCGAAATTTGTTAGTCCCGTGACTGTGTGCGAAACGCAACGTCACAATATAAACGAAAAGCAGATTATTTTCTTGTAGAATGTTTCTGAGTTTGATATCTAATCGTGAGTTGAGTTTTGATAAGAAATGCTTCATTGCACCTCAAAAATGCCGAAACGTGCTGAAATTTGGTGCGATAATATGTATTTCTTCTGAGCTTTACAGTCTTCGCACCAGGTAGCACTACGAGTGAGGTGTTGCAAATGGTGGAAAACCCATGCATCCTCCTTACGTCGAACGGCCCCCCCCCCCCCCCCCCCCCGCGCCCATATACTCAGCTTACGCTCCGTCCGTATAATTCTTAGGTCCATGAGCCAGCCAAGTCAAGTTAGTCGATTAGGAGTTCAGGGAACGCACGAATGCGTTTACGCGTGTTTCGTTTGGTTTGCGAGTTTCGTTGTGTCGACTTATAAATGGTGTATGCAAGTATTCACCACATTCGTTACTTTTCGTTTTTCTCGACAATGAAGAAGATTATCCGCGCAATGAGAAAGGTCGCCATTTTCCGAATAAACATTTCCAAAGAATAATGCCAAATGGAGAAAAATATGCTAGGAAATGGCTTGTTTATTCAAAATCTTCTTCGAAAGTGTTTTGCTTATATTGTTATTCATTATTCAATATCAAGTTTAGCAAATCAGGGTTATGATGATTGGGCCCATATTTCATTAGCCTTGCAAAAACATGAGACTTTCAAGGATCATCAGTCAGCAACATGTATGTGGTTGGAAGCTACAAAAAGATTAGGAAGGAAAACTGGAGTAGATCAACATTTAATGAAACAAATAGATGAGGAAAGACAAAAGTGGAAAGCAATACTTGAGAGAATGATGGCAATTACATTATTCTTGGCAGAAAACAATTTGGCTTTTAGAGGACGTTCTGACACTTTGAATACTCCACACAACGGAAATTTTCTAAGTTTGGTTCAACTATTAGGCAAGTTTGACCCCGTCATGATAGAACATTTACGCAGTATCACTAATCAGGAAACGAAAAATTATTATTTTAGCAAAAACATTCAAAATGAACTCATTGAATTACTTGGAAATGAAGTAAGAGATACTATTATCATGAAAATAAAGAGATCCAAGTATTTTTCGATCATTTTAGACTGCATACCTGATATCAGCCACACTGAATAGTTAAGTGTCACATTTAGATTTTTTGATATTGACGACAATGACATACGTGAATATTTTGTTACATACACACCAGTATCGGAGTCCAGTGGCCAGGGTCTCACAGGTTTATTTTTGGATGAGGTGATAAAGAAACATGATTTAGTCATGCATGATTGCAGGGGCCAAGGCTATGACGATGGTGCAAATATGGTGGGGAACCAAAAAGGTGTCCAAAGCCGTATTACCAGAGAATTTCCAAGGGCTTTTTTTAATCCTTGCGGCTGTCACAGCTTAAACTTGGTTGTTTCTGACGCTGCTAAAACTTCAGTTAAATCAGTGTCGTTGTTCGAGGTTATCCAACGGCTGTTCGTTTTTTTCTCTTCTTCCACAAAAAGATGGGAAGTAATCTCAAAATATACAGAAGCCCTCACGTTAAAAAAAGTTTGTGAGACACGTTGGGAAGGTAGAGTCTCAAGCCTTGAAGCTGTTAAGTATCAATATTCTAAAGTGAGAGATGCGCTACAAGAACAATACGAGGAAAATACCGATCCCGTTGCTGCTTCAGAAGCTAGGTCTCTCGCTCAACACATGGATAAATATGAATTTTTGCTCATTCTTGTGATTTGGTATGATTTACTGTACCAAATCAATATTGTTAGCAAATCCTTGCAATCAGAATCGACAGACTTGTTAAATGCAACGAATCTATTACACAAATGTTGCCAATTTGTTAAGGAATACAGGGATACTGGCTACGCATCAGCTGTAGTAATAGCAAAAAAAAAATAGCCGAAAAAGCTGAAATTTCACCAGTATTTCAACAAATAAGAAACCGAAGACGAAGAAGAATGTTCAACTATGAATCGCAAGATGAAACTCCAATAGATTCAGAACAAAATTTTAAGATCACCGTATTCTATCCATTGATAGATACAATTGTCAATTCGCTGGAAATACGTTTCCAACAGATGTCTAATTTTAATGCAAGTTGGTGTTTCTTGTATGATTTAAAGCGACCGGTTAATAAGCCTGAATTGGAGCAATCGTGTTTGAATTTGCAAAATATTTTGACGCATGATTCACACAGCGATATTTCTGGAGCGGATCTGGCTGACGAAATACTAAGAAACATTTCTTAGACGCAGGCCAAGGCCAACCGAAAGATGTTCTCAATGTCTTGAACAAAAATGATTGGTTCAATTTGTTTCCAAACACTTGGACTGCTCTTCGAATACTACAAACTATTCCAGTAAGTGTCATCACAGGTGAGCGCAGTTTGAGTAAACTAAAACTAATAAAAACATACCTAAGATGGACGATAGCTCAAGAAAAAATGTCAAACCTAGCAATTTTATCAATTGAAAATGATATTGCTCAATCCATACCTAAAGATGATTTAATTGTAAAATTTGCCAGTGGAAAGCAAGAAAGGTGAACTTTGTATAAATTCATTTAAATTAAGATCGATATAACGAACGTGATATCATGTTTTTGTTTAATTATGTTATTACAATACCTACATAGGTAACAGATTTTATTATTTAGTGACTGATTGGAATTAACACCAAATACTAATTTAATTATATAGCGGTAGGAACTTTGTTTATGTTAAAGAAGCACAAGTGTAATAATTAGAGCTACTTAATTTAATTTAGATTCAATAAGTGTTGATTTTGGCAATAAAAGTTGATTTTTGAAAAAAGTTGATAATTATTATTTATTTAATATAAACTGAAATATAATTTACGTGATGTGAAAGGGCGGGTTGGACGCTGATCGAAATTGTCAACTTGATAATCAACATTAAACGGTACGAGCCACTACGCGCAGGATTATCCACCTACGTACAATTGCCACCGAGTATACAGAAGAAAAAAGCTGTAGTGAACATCAAGCATAGCGATGAATACTGCTTCCTGTGGGCCATCACTGCAGCCCTTCATCCTGCGAACAACCACGTTCAAATTTTTGAATTTGAACCGCGGCTCTGATTGCATCAACTGGTTTGTCAATGAATTACGAAAATTGTCTGAATTGGTTGATTTTTATTTGGAAAGAAATGTACCGATACAGCTCACCAGCGAGCAAACACAAGATTTCCATAATGCTGAAATATGTCATATTTGCGAGAAAAAGTTCACACAGACGGATGAAAAGCATCGCGATTATTGTCATTTTACGGGCAAGCACCGTGGTGCGGCTCATCCAAGTTATAATTTAAATTATAAAGATTCGTGTGTTGTCCCAGTAGTTTTTCATAATCTTTCCGGTTACGATTCACACTTTTTAATCAAAGCTCTGGTTACGTTACTCGACGGTGAAATGAGCATCCTCCCGTCAACAAAGAACGGTACATTTCTTTCACAAAGACAATCACTGGTACGAAGGTAGCCTTACGATTTATCGATTCGTCCCGATTTATGGCAAGCAGTTTGGACAAATTAGCCTCGTATCTGAATGATAAGGATAAAGTAGTTACACGCAGACACTGTAATAGTGCGGAGGAATTCGAATTACTGACAAGGAAGGGTGTATTTCCTTACGAATATGTGGATAGCTGGGTAAAACTTACCGAAAAGGAGTTAGGTACCTCCCGCAGAAAAATTCTATTCAAGATTAAACAATACAAATGTTTCAGAGGAGAATTACCGACACGGGATCAAATTTTGGAGGACTTTCAATGTTAATACGATGGGTGAATATTCGGATTTATATTTAAAGACGGACGTATTGCTCCTATCAGATATATTCGAAAATTTTCGACGCAACTGTCGCTCTGCGTATAACCTGGATCCTCTGCACTATTACACCGTCCCTGGACTCGCATTTGACGCGATGCTCAAGTGTACGCGCGTCAAGCTCGAGCTTCTCACCGACGTAGAGATGCTGCTGTTTATCGAGAAAGATATTCGAGGTGGTGTAGCTCAGTGTTCAAACCGACATGCCATAAGCAATAATAGACCCCCCAAAAGCACCCTGGGTGCAAAAACATTCGCCAAGTACATTAACTTTTACACTACCTACAAAAATGTTGTCTCCGTACAAAAAAGTATTGAAATCAGATCTTATTGCCAAGTAGGTGATATGCATTACATAAAACCATGAATACAGTCAGAGGCAATAGAAGCTTCCATTGGTTTTTCGAAAAGATAAAAATTTTGAGTACGTGGTACTTGGCGAGCTTATTTTTTAATTATTTTCTCATACTTTTTCTCAAAAAGCCCGCCAAGTACCACGGACTCAAAATTTTTATCTTTTCGAAAAATCAACGGAAGCTTCTATTGCCTCTGACTGTATTCATGGTTTTATGTAATGCATATCACCTACTTGGCAATAAGATCTGATTTCAATACTTTTTTGTACGGAGACAACATTTTTGTAGGTAGTGTAAAAGTTAATGTACTTGGCGAATGTTTTTGCGCTCAGGGTGCTTTTGGGGGGATTTCACTACTTTTTGTACGTTTTAATTCAGAACTACTTCAATTGGCAATAAATATAATGATCGCATGTTCTAGCTGCTGCAGCTGTGGGTATAGCTATGAAATATATTTTTCAAGTATACAATTTTTTATCTTCGATATAGTTATGAAAATTCATTAATCGTATCATAATTGCGAGTCTAAAGGCATAAGGTCGTAAGCACTAAAGAGGCGGTTTTAGTGATACAAGGTTGTATGATCTTATTTTATTCTATTATTCGCTATAAAAATGATTGAAACGCATAGATAATTCGAAATTAATTTTAAAACTGAAAAGCGAAAGTCCGTAAGTTGGCGAATTCGATCTTCTGCTTTCAGGTTTTTATAACGAGAAAAATTGACGCTCATAGACATTCGCCTAACATACGACCATCCTGCTATTAATTTTTTTTTACCCTATTATTGTTTTGTATTTCAAGATTTTGATGTGGATGCGACCTTCTGCTTTCCAGTCTTTTTTTATTTTTAATTCACGATTTTAAGGCGAATACGATTTTCTATCTATTTCGTTTTATTTTTTTCTATTTAAATCAATCATTTCTCACGGGTTCCGAAAATTTTCATATTTTTACTTTTACAAATAACAAACCGTCAAATAATGTCGCTCGTATCGTACTACTATTTGCCTCCCATTGATGTATGATCACATACTATATAATTAGTATAGCTGAAACATAAAAACTCGTACTATGGCTCAAATATCCGATTTATGCATAATATGTACATACAGAGCCACAAAACACAAGTCTTACGGTTTGAGAGTCACTCTTCATAGCCTAATAAGTTAAAATTTTATGCAAGGAAAAAATGGGGCTACTGGATATAAATTTTGCAGTTTAATTTTCAGTCAGTTTAGTAACAAATGGCTGAATAAAACTTTAGCACGACTACCTATATTTAAAAACTTGAAATCATATCACGATTGATTGATTGATGATCCAAAGGCTTATATCCTTGAAGAAAGTAGCCAAAAATCATACCACGCCGACAAAATGCTTACACAACGGCCGTAGACTATTATATTCGTGGCTAGACCAGCGAAATGACTCGAACAGTGATACTACGTAAGCATGATAATTGTTGTCTGCGCCATCTGTCTTCATTCACTATGCACAGTCCCTCTTTTCCAGTGGCCAAGAAAAGAAGGGACGCCTCTCTATGTCATTCATATAGCCATACAAAACACCGAGGTCTGGACCAGGGGGGTGAGGCTGGATTTTCACGGAAGCAAATTATTGCGACAGCAAAATACTGCCGCAGCGCCACGCTGCGATAGCGAAAAACTGTCCGTGAAAATGCACCCGCAGCGGCAGCAAAACACTGTACGTCAAGCGCGCGTAAGTTGAACCGGTGATCAACTCATGATCAATTACGCGCGCTTGCGCACGCTTGACGTGCAGCGTATTGCTGCCGCTGCGGGCGCATTTTTACGGGCAGTTTTTCGCTGCCGCAGCGTAGCGCTGCAGCAGTATTTTGCTGTCGCAGTAATTTGCTTCCGTGAAAATCCAGCCTGACACATGCTATTCGCCCTGTACTTAAAAATGAAACGCATTTTGACCGCATTTTTTAGTTCCTCTATCGCTCTGTACATGGCGCTAGTTATTCTCTGCTCGAGTGGCTCAAGCGCTGATTGGATCACACTCACTGATCTCTACCGTGAGGTTACGGTCGCGGGAAACCACCTAAGGTTAGGCAACCCAACAGTCAATTTTCAAAGATTGCCGAAGGTGTAGAGCATTTGTCATTAATGGGAGGGGACGCAAAAATTTCTATTAGCAGACGACTTAACTGTCAGGTTGTTAGGTTAAAAATAATTGTCAGAGCGAAATTAAAGAATCTGATCAGAATAAGGTTAATAAACAAAATTCATCAATAATAATTTGTAAAAAAGTTGCAACAGTCAATGAATGAATTATGGCTGGATTCACCAACGACGAATAGCTTTCATTCGTAAAATAACTTTAATCGTCGAATAAAAGTCGAAAATTTAGTAAACAGAATTTTATCTACAAATAAAAGTTATTCATCGTTGTGAAAACCGGCCATAATTCATTAATTAACTGCTGCAATTTTTCTACAAATTATTATTGATGAATCCTGCATATCAACTTTATTCCGATCAGCTTCTTCAATTTCACTCTGACAATTATTTTTAACCTAACAACCGAACAGTTTAGTCGTCGATCTAGCCATCTAGCGGACTTCTCATCGTACTACACACACATGGACACAACACATCTATACATACACGTTCATGACTATGTGTCCCCATGTGTATAGTACGTTAAGAAATCCGCTAGATGGCTAGATCAACTTTTATTTCCTCTTAATGACAAATATTCTGCACGTTCGGCAATCTTCGGCAATTGACTGTTGGGTTGCCTAACCCTAGGTGGTTTCCCGCGACCGTAACCTCACGGTATACTAGATCAGTGATCACACTGCAAGCACAAAATTACTAGCGCCATACACCGAGCAATAAAGGAACTAGAAAATGCGGACAGAATGCAAACCGATTCTAGCAGTCTGTGTCACCCCCCTGCTCCTATATTGCTAAAAGGGTCTGAAATATGGCTACTTTTCTACGGTGCCGACGATAATGGTGTCTCTTCCGATCTCCATTACATCAGAGCTTTCTGCGCAACTCAACATCTGGCACTTGCGTAGAACATTTACACGTATAATAATGTTTTGAAGGTTAAGATTAAATCGACGATTTGCTCATACGTTTCGTGTTTTCATTTCAATGGCTAAAAATATTTTATAAACTCATTCACGTTCAAGCACAAATTATATTTCGATTTTAAGGTTAGATACTTTTAACACCTGCCAATCCGCCATTACTATCGCAGCTGCGCAGAACATGTTAATCGGATTGTAAAGAAGTGAGTTAGAGATATATTCTGTTTCTCTTAGTTCCTGACCCCGCTACTTATAGGAATTAGCAATATAGGAGTATTACATAGATATATGGTTGGAACTATCTTAAATTGGCGGTCTTGAATCACGTTCAAAAAACATCATGCCGATCTGTTTTGATATCCGCGATACTTATGGGCGGTATTCATAGACAGTTAGACAGTCTTCAGTCGACTCGGGCCTAGATCTCCATTTTGAAGACACTGATGTCTTGACTTCTGAATTTATTCGCGATTTGACGGCAGCGCGCGAAGTGACTAAACCGAATAGATAAGTGGAAAGTATCCATAGCCATATATCGACACAAGGGTGATATTATTGGTCCCTTGCGTCGGACTCGACCAATCTTGTAGGGTGTGTACTCTATGTGAATAGGTGATTTTCAGATCATTAGGGCGCCAATGAAAAATCGCGTACAACGGACTGCGCAAGTGTAGACCAATCACATGTGATCGGTCATAAATTCATGTAAACACATCTGTGCTCGATCGAGTTCTTAACCAATGCTGACAAAACATATAACGTCATCAAAATAACGCCTTGAAAATATTCGAGTAAATTACGATATAATAATCTGTACATACGATGCTGTGAAATTTGTGAACAAAAATATACCTATAAAAAATAAGCATTAAATCGATGTGATCGAACTGCCTGAATAACGAAATCAAAATATATTTTATGAACTCAAAAAAACAATCGAGAAATGCGTTTCTGTTTTGACGCTAGTAGTGAGTGTCTGCGATTTTGTTCATGTAAACATTGCGTGTATGTTTTGTATTTGATAACATATAATTGAATTCAAGTTTCATCAGGATATTGGCAAATTAATGAACTATTTTGCACGTATTTTTCGGATTTCTGGCTTGCGATATGATAGAAATGTAATCCTACCAAGAACGTCACGAAACTTTGCCAACTCCGTATAAGCTTTTACGAAGCGGTAAGCTTTCTCATCTGCCATTTGTATATCTTACTATCTTCGTTGTAAGATTTTTAACTAACGATCATTCAGCAGTGTTTATAATCCTGGATAATCGTCCAATAACTATAAAACAATCATCATTTATGCCCTCTAACTCCCAACTTCCTCCTGCATAATCCAAGGCTCAGAATCAGTTAGTATACCTACACCCATCTCTGTCTCTTCCGCGCACACACACACACACACACACACACACACACACACACACACACACACACACACACACACACACATGCATGGGTTACTACGCACGCGCCGTTGTATGAATCGTATACGTATACGCGCCCTTAACTGTGCGCGCGTGCGTGTCCAACAATTAATAATGTATTAAGACAAAAAAGAGAAGTATATTGGTCAAATTTATCTTCCGTAGAATCCTGATAATTTATTAACATTATAAGAAAACAACAATTCGCAACCTAATTCCCTCGGAACGTCTCGCGAGGCGGAAAATTTATAGTGGATTTAACTTATGTGAGAGATTTTTAGGTTATTGAGTTATTGCCCCCTCAACGTGTGTTCAGAGCGAATCAGTTCCCAATTGTTTATAAACTCTTTGAATTATCAACACAAATTTCCTTCTCAAGCTTGTTTCTTCTTCCATCGGTAGGAATTTTTCACTCTTACCTATAAAAAGTCAAAGTAGAAACAAGCTATTAGTTAATGAAATTGATTGGTTTAAACTCACGTGAGATATTGCTGATTGTGAGCACTAAAACTCTTGCAAAATACATTTAGAAATGAATAAATAAATAACAGTCTTATTTTCAGATGAGACACTGTTTGGTCTTCATTATGCTTTACCCTTTTCTTTGTTTTTGGTTTATTTTTTCCTTTTATCGTCAGGTTTCTCGATACACTTTTGTTCCGAACATTAGATAACTGTATACAGTCATAAATTTGATATACAGGACTGATGTATTCGCATTTTAGCAACGATAATTAACCATAGCTGAGACTTTTAGAAAAATGAACTTATCAGGTTCTTAGAATTGCTCTTATATCTATGGCATCGCTTATGAAATTATTCAAAAGGTTCTTACAATCGAGAAATCTGAATCTTTTTAGTTTTCCAAAGTTCGATTTTTCTAAAATAAGACTGTTTGAAATTTTAATGAATTTCAATCACTTACTACGTAAACGACATTCTTATGTTCTCGAATACTGTCAATTTTTTTCGCAATCCTGTTGCCATGAAGCCTGCAAATTTCATTTTGGGTTGAAAAAATTTAACTCAGTCTAATGTCCAAAATTTAGATTGTAGGCTATTTTATGGGGAAAAGTTCGATATTTTTATTGCCACTCCAATGCGTTGGTATTCCCTGCTGGTTATAGTACTGTAGCCTCATTTCCCTGTGATTTCTTCATTATATATGTATACAGAATCTTAAGTACTGAAATTAACTTTGATTTCGAATTTCAGTGTCTAATCTAACTCAATACACATCTTTGATTCAATGCATGGATATGATAACGATAGTTAGAAAAACAATAATTTGATTCTCAATTCAAATCAGAAATTTAAAATTAGTCCTTCTTTGAAATTTTTCAAGTTTGCTATATAAAGAGTATAATATTTATCTTTATAGTACAGGTACTAAAAGTTGCCGGCAAAAGTAGAGCATGTAATTGCCGAAGACCTCTCGGACTATATCAAGAATACTGGAAATTTCATCCCGACTGAATTTGTAACACTTAAATATTTTGAATGCTGTGTGTCTTCCGATGGATGTCCATTAATGACGAATGACAACGGTGCAATTTAATACAAGTAAGATAGTTTATCATTTGTATATTGCATAGTGTAATTTTTTTTTATATTCATGATATATGTATATAATATGCATATAGCAAAACATGAAAGAATATAATAAGAAATTGTTTGTTATCATGAAGCGACAAACGACCCGGCATCTGTTCTTGTGTAAAAGCAGTTTCAATCAAATTCCATGAAACTGGAGTATGTTGCATTTCAAACCATGCTGACCTAAAGTTTCCATGAGCCGAACCCTCTAAAGTTAGGGGTTTTCAAGATATTTAGGTATAAAGTTCGAGAATTACAGCTGGCAAGGGCAGCATATTTCCACCACACTTATAATGTATGTATATAAGGGTTAGCCAAATAAGCCGGTCTTTCTTGTTGTTAAAAGTTGCTCTCAAGAATTTGTTCTTTATGATCAAATAACGAGCCTCAAGAAACCTCAGCTTTGAATATTGATATTTAGAGGTTGCTCCTCGATCTTCTTTATTTTCCATTTAAGATACATGTTAAATGTTCAGATGGCACTTTTCCATTTTTATATCTCAAGAAGTAATCTACTCAGAAATATTCTGCATAGCTTTTCTTGTTCAAAATTGAATGCTTTACAAAAAAGGTCCCTTAGTTTTTTACAATGAATCCAACTGTTTCCAAGTTATTCATGGTTATGAACCAAGTTGTTCGAACTTTATACTTAAATATCTTGGAAACCCTTAACTTTGGGTGGTTTGGCCCATGGAGACTCAAAATCAGCATGGCTTAAAATGAAACACCCCAGTTTCGTGAAATTTGACTGTAATCGCTTTTACATAGGGAAAAATGTGGAGTCCTTTGTATTGTACTTCTTATCCGAAATCATGTCTGAATAAATCTCACCATTCCATCAATTTTTATTTGTCTTGAAGTAAATAATGTTATTCGTCTTCTGTCATTAGGTGTTTGAAAATTGTAAAAATAATGAAACCATATGAGATTGTTTTCATAATATCGATTACGGTTTAATTTCAGAATACTTTGATACGATTTGATGCGCGATTTGGTGAATCGATATTTCAAAAAATGGAACAATCAAAAGTGGAGAGTGTTGAACAGGATCCAATTAAAATCACAAACGACTCCATCAACGATGTAAAACCCGATGAAGTCATACCGATAGATGAAACAAAGTCTTACATGACTCCGGAAATGGAAACTGACTGCGCAGATATTTTAGTTGATTCACTGAAGATTGAACCTGTGGTAACTGAGATAACCACAGAAATTGCACCGATTGTGATAAATAATGAAAGCGGAAGACCAGACAGCTTGAGCAAAGATTGCGACACTAATAGCGAACCAAGTCTTGAAGTGGCAGAACAATTGCTCGAAACTGTTTGCATTGGACAGTCAGACTCTTCCAATATCGATGCAGAAGTTGTCGAGCAGAATCAAACTCCGGAAGATTCAAACAATGATGAAAGCATAATGCCGGATGTAATCAAGCCTGAAGAGGTACACAATTTGGAAGAATCAAACCTTTCGGCGGATACTAGTGAAACTACTAACCAGACCGAGGAAGACGTGAATTACCTCCAAGAAAATGAAATAACACACGAATCTTGTGACCCAAGTGCAATGAGCGTCGTAGAAGAAATAGTTACGACAAGCAAATCGGCATATTCTGTAGAAATACAAGTCCAAGATAGCACAGATGGCAGGGATAGCTTTGTGACAAAAGATTTGGTGATGCTGGAAGTTGGTTCTGAAAATGAGGAGACAATTAACGTAATTGAAGAGGATATTCATGAGCTAGAGATTGAACAGACACAAGACTGTGACAGTAGCATTGAAAAATTACCCAGCGAAATACTGTTGTCTCAAACTGATACCGAGGATAACAGTCAAAGCTCAGCAGAAACAGAAGCTGATGATAAGTTAACAGAAGTTGTAAATGAGGATACAAAAAATACCGAAATTGTCGACGAAGAAATGAAAAGGGATAAGAATGAAGATAATACAGTAAGCAAGGACGTAAGCGGCAGAAATTTAGTAAGACCAACGGAAATTCACAGAAGCGTAATACAAGAAATCGTCGACGATTGGATCGACGACAATATTGACGATATATGTGAATCTAAAAGTAACCCAAGCGATCCTCATGATTCTGTTGAAATCGAACTGAAAACCCTATTGGCCGAGGATAGGCCGAACATTAAAGATATCAAACTAACTAAAGATGGAAGTAAGTTTTCAAGCAAAAGTTCTATTCAAGGTAAAGTCAGTCTAAATCTTCGAAAGTCGCGAAAGAACGCGGAGTTTATCACCAAAGAGCGTCTTAATGGATTGGATAATAAACCAAAGCCTAGCAAAAGTGGTGTGGCTACTGCTGAGAACTTGCCACATGAGGAAACTGATGAAATATCAGACTATATTTCGCCTCCAGTGTTCGTTAGAACAGTGGCTGCTCCAATGCAGGAGACGACTGCTTCTAAACAGAAACCTCAGCCTTCCAGACTTGGAGCAAAAGCAACGTCCCGACATTTGATGAGTCAAATAGCATCCAAGGCTGAGGTGACGGAGGTTTTGAAAGAGCGTATTAAACAAAAACAAAAGGAAATCGAGCTACCGGAAGGAGGTGATATTTTATTTGTCAAGAAAATCACTCAACGTTTATCTAGCAAACTTTGCCCTGGTTCTACCCATGGATTTCAAGGTAAAAAGAGCTCACCTCTGCTCACTAATGTACCATCTGAAAATTACAGCAACAATTCAGCCAATGACAAGGCAATGGATGATGCAGAAAAAATCGAAACTGCTGATAATAGAGAATTATTAGCTATTTTAGAAGGAGATGTGGATCCAGACTGGTCCAATCTTAAACCCCATTCAATTAATGAACCTAGTAAGATCACGGAACCCGTTTCGGACTCCAATTTTACAGGAAAACTTGATCCATTGACAGAAAGAGAACTGGCATTGAAACAACTACTCGAACTTCCTTCAATATCGGTCAAGAAAAATGCTGTTAAGAAAAGAAGAACTTTTAAACCCGCATCGAGCAGAGTGTCAACCGATGTTGATCAAACTACGTCAAACATGGACGATAAAGAAACCATCTCTGCGGTGGAGTCAGAGGCAGTGCTGGTCGTGTCTGCCGATGAGGATGATCCTCTGCCGAGCATTAATGTGTCGATAAAACCTGAGGAAATGGACACAGGGCCGGAAGATACTCACATGGAGGAATCCAGATCTGGTAGAAAGCGGAAACCGACAGAAAAAGCTCGTGAACATGAGCAAAACTGGACTAAGAAGCAAAAGGTGTACAAAGGAAAGGTGATAGAGCTGAAAAAACCTCATAAGATTCAAGCTCTGAATGACGAGCCTCCTCAGGAACCACCAGAACTCGACAAGAACCCAAAAGAAAGCGAACCAGTTAAGGCAGATCCTAAACTCACCGGTAGACATATTCTCTCGAAAATATCACCAGCAAAAAATCGAATATATCAATCTAAAGTTTCAAAAATTGGTAGCAAATTGCCTCAGAATATTGTCAAGCGTAACATGCCGGTGAAGAAATTACTGGGTCAAAAATCATCGACTAACGTCACAAATCCAAAGACTGTTCATATGAAATCAAAATTCAGCTCTTCACAAAAGAAGTATAGAAACACGATGAAACAAAAGGTACAAAAGCGGTTGCTCGATGTTTCTTCAAGCGATATAAAGCCCAAGAAAAAGTCTAACGAAATTGACAAACTGCTTCAGGATGAAGGTGTAGTTAATTTGTTGTACGACGTTGAACAACCTGAAAGAAAACGCCTGATTCCCATCACCAAGTCTCAAACAAAAGTGATGGATCTACACAAAGTGCAACGTGAACTAAAAATTAGAACTAAACTGGTGCGAAATGCTGTGTTGAGACTTCGCACATCAGTAGGAACTCCTACTAAAATATCATCAAGGTCTAAACGAACTGTATCAAATATGAATGCCTCGGAAAATGAGAATAGAGAAAACGAGCGAGTGAAATCAACCCGATCGTCGATATCGTCAAATCCTGAAATCGTTTTCCCAGCAAAGATAAGAAATGCTGCAGACGCGTCTGTGATTGTTCGAAGGCATTCTTCAAGCTCGTTTTCAAGTACCTCAGGAAGTCCGAGGGCTAGTATTGACGGACCAGACAAGCAAATGGAGCCTAGTGGATCAGAAGAAGGGCCAGCCCATGTAACAAGATCGGCGAGACGGCGGCATTCCCAAAATGAAAAGAACAAACAATTTTTGGAAGTAGTATCAACGGGGAAAAAGAATGGAGTAAACAGGAAAAAATCTATCGATACCGCTGACACTGATAGCGTTGTATCCAATGAAAAAGGTGTTGCAGTTAACCGTACTAGCAAAAACAATGAAAAAATAAATAAGAATAGCGAAAATATCGATACTGGTAAATCTAGTAACAATGGGTCTGGGAGTAAAATAACAACCAGATCGAACGGGACCCCTGTGGAAAAAGAGATACTAAAAACCAAGAAGGGATCAAAAACGAAAGCGGCAGGAAACAGAGCAAAGGATGCCGCCGACACTGAGATGGAGATTATTGAGGAAGATAAACTTTCCGCATGTTTAGCTGAGGCAGCTTCAGCACTTTCAAATGTTGATGGAACTGCTAATCACTCTGGAAGTACAACTGTAAACCGCAAGCTAAGAAGTAGGTGGTTTTTTTTTTTCAATGCTAGCTTACAGATTTTAAAAACATTTCATCAAATTCACTTTCTTTTACTCTTCATCACCTCAGCCATATAAGAAAAGTATTGGTCTCGGTTTAAAATGACTTTTTACTTTGTCCTATGAATCTCAACGCTTTAGGGCCTTTAGCGGCTGAAAAATAGGATATTATGCAGTTGTCTCAGAAACAGCGAGATTGAAATATCTGAAATTTGGGAGACTTTGATTCTACTGAATAAAACTCGGTTTTAAAGTTTTTACTGAAAATCTTTTTTCTTTGCTGTCAAATGAAAGGTTATATTTTTCTGAGTCGAAAATAGGATATTTTTCCGATATGTACAAGATTGCATAATCAAACGATAGTCAGAAAAAATCCCCATATTATTACATTGGCTTGTGAGGTGACGAAAAGTACCATTGAGAATCGTCTTTTCCACCTTGTTTTAAGTGTGCAACTATAACAAAATTATATTCAATTCGATTTTTCTGACTTTTCAATTACTTGTTTCGTCTGTAGCTTCTAAACCAAGCCCAGCTCCATCTTGGCCTGAAAAATGTTGTTTTTCAACATAGAATTTACGAGAAAACTTTGAAGCTAATCAATCAGGGCTATTCATTCGAAAATTGGGTTTTCGTATTTTTGGCAGTGGTAAAAATCGAACCCACGGACCGAAAAGTCTAAAATTCAGTGAAAGATGTTTTTTTTTTTGTACACTGTATACCCTACGCAGTGATTTAAAAAAAAAACGCTGATGGTAAGGGTTAGACGTAAGTCGGATTGGGGTGGAATGCCTGATATATAAATTCAAGTTTGTGCACTTTAAGGAGGTTAGCAATTTGAAAAAAAATTTGATTAAACCTCGAATTTTCATCTTTTTGGACGTAAAATGATTGGTCTATAGTATTTACAAATTTGAGTACTTTCCATCTTTGATTTTGACTTTTTGAGTCAAAGTATCCTTTTTTTTAGGATAGTTTCGCTATGGTCGCAAATATATTTGAAATATCCTAGAGCTTTGCAACAAGCTCTCAATCCAAGTTGAGTTTGCCATTGAAATCTCAAACCTTTGCAACTCCCATCGATAATTACATTGTTTCTGTACTGATGGTGATTATTTGTACCAATTTGTTCCTCACTTTTATGATGTGTTATGTCCTTTTTTCACAGCACCTTCAATTGCGCCCAAGACAAGTGAAAAATCAACACCTGACGAGCTAGATCAGTTTAGCAACAAAGAGATCAACTTACGCCGGCATGGAAACATTGTTCAATTAATACTGACCCCATCATCCACCAAATTGAAAAATGGAATCACACTCCAGGTTAGACATTATCGATGCAACTATTCGCCCTACAATTAAAAGAACTGACTCTCTATCAGGAAATGAAACCTTTTAATCTTTAGAGACATTAGAGATATCGTTATGCCTAAACGGAGTAGAGTCTCAGTCTACTTATTTTGTCAATAGTTACCCCAGATGGCAAAAGCACTGTAAAGAGATGTATCCGAATTTTATACTGATTCAATGCCAACGATTGTTTATATGCGGACTATTCACACATGGACAACACATCTTCTGGTTTTTGAATCAACGTTTTGCACAATTTAAAAAGGCATTTATAATTTAGCCTAAAACAGCTTTATAACAATAGCAATTATGTACAGTTCTTAGGCGTAGATTCGAATGACAATGCAAGACTGACTGAGAAACCAGGCTAAGCGAGCACTGCAAATTTTTTACGGAGCGTGAAAGAACCGTGTCATTCTTTAAATTCTTAACGAATTCTATTGTAAATATTCGTGAGTATAGTATATCCTATGTCTAATTAGAAGTCGTATTATTGAAAATGAAAATGGGCACTGAGCTTGAGACTGAAATTTGTAGAAAACAAAAATCAATAGCAACAGCAATAATAAGGTTTTAAAAGTACTTATAGCTGAACCGAAGCCATTGTTTAGTCATACGATATCTCGAGTTCGAAGATTTTATAATACATATAAACGATATGATAATTCATTACGGCATTTTATAATTGTCATATTAATCATTGTTAATAATGTATGAATTAGCTGTGGCATGAAATGTTTGAAGGGTTATCCTTTACATGTCATAATTCTAGTTTGATTACTCCTCAATGATTACTATGCAATGTTGGTAGTCATTTTATATTATAAGAAAGTATCGCACATTTAGATGCTTCTTCATAACGATTTTCCTTAATGTAATTTCCATACATTACGAATACAATACTTGCATCTTTATTGGCTATACAACGTTCAGGAAACACTATGTTTTCATTTTGATCGTTTAACTTCCCATCTCCTAGATCTATCAAGAACTTTGACAATTCTATTTGTTTTGGCAAATCACGCATATTTTGACTCAGTGACATTTTCTTAAAGTGTTTCCATAGTACACTAAATTTAATTGATAAGTTAATAGTTTCACTGCGCGGTATCCCTTTACTATATCATTGACAAAAATTATGACAGCCGAGTCGACGGAACTTCAAATGACGCGCGAAAAATACGACATACTTGGATTTATCTCGAATCTCGAACGGCCGCCCACCCAACCGTATAATACTCCTATATTGCTGGTCCCTATCAGTGGCGAGGTCAGGAACTAAGAGAAACAGAATATGCCTCTAACTCACTTTTTTAAAGTCCAGTTAACATGTTCTGCGCAGCTGCGAGAGTAATGGCGGATTGGCGGGTTTTAAGAGTATCTAACCTTAAAATTGAAACATAATTTGTGCTTGAACGTGAATGAGTTTATAAAATATTTTTAGCCAATGAAATAATAACACGAAATGTATGAGCGAATCGTCGATTTAATCTGAACCTTCAAGACATTATTATACGTGTAAATGTTCTACGCAAGTGTCAGATGTTGACTTGCGCATAAAGCTCTGATTCGGACATGATAGAAAGAAATAATATTATCGTCGGCATCGTACAAAATTAGTTTCATTTCAGATCCTACTAGCAATATAGTAGTATTACATATATGCGCCGAATCGACGCGCGAATAAAATGACAACAATGAATGCGAGATTTCGAGGTCGAAGGGTTACGGATCTTTTAAGATTGGACTAGAGCAAGACGCGCGCGCCTGAAAACCACCTCGCTGCAGCGGTCCTGTCGACTTTTTACTGTTTGAAATCGTACACTTATTCACTGTTACTGGTCAACCCAAAGTGCACGTGTATACCGCGCATTGGACTCTCATGCGAATTCCCCTTTCGAAGATACGAATTTGACAGCGACAGTACTTCAGAGCAGTCTCTCGATAGATTGAATTAATCGACATGATCATGCACCGCCTATCGGCACAGCAAACTTCATATTGCGAATGACCGAATGACGTGTTCGAAATTAGCAGTTATTTTTCGGAATTATTCGATGCAGCCTCGTACACGTACCGAGTAGAAATTAGTGGTTATCTTCCAGAAATATTCAATGCAGCCGCGTGTCCTCTTTTTCATTTTCCCGATTCGCAGCGGACGATCAAAGACACGTACTAACTATTCTGAGGATATCGTTAATTTTCGACAGGTTTCCGCATATCTTTATGTCATACTAACTAACCTACCCTAAAAAAATTATCGCATAAAACCTGAAAATAATCCTTGGTGCTGCCGACTAACCTGGACTCAACAAATCGGCGCGAAGAATCTAAAAGGAACATCAAAAATAAATATTTCAAATTTATCCGATAAAGAAACGTATCAGCCTTCCATACATCTCGTTAACTTTCAACAGATCTATCTATGTATACTCATACGTCTCACTGACTACTTACCCCCAATTGACGCAAGACTATAATTTTTTGCAAAAATAGTTTAGCAAGAAATACAGCTTCTTTACTTATTTCAACAGATATTTATTTATTTTATATAAAAGTTCTGCACGTCGATTTATCACCCATAAATTTTCTATATGTGGGATGCCTCTTGCGCTGGTAGAAGCTGCTGGCAGCGAAATAATATCCGGCAGTAAACCGCCGCACATTGGTCGGAAACTACACGATACGCGTGCATAATGTTTAGATGGTGATATCTCTGTAACTAGACGCTCTTAATTCTTAAAGAATTTTAAAAAACGTAGATTAAAGCTAGAGCTCATAAGCTTGAATTCGGGACCTTCATCTAGTCGATATGAAATTTCGTCCGGAAGTTATTGTACATTTATTCATACATGTAAGAAGCGTCCAGCAATATATTCAAGAAATTCTTTCAATTCAATCATCGGAATGTCATGGTTTGAACTACATGTTACACATATTATGGTATATGTATAAAAAATAATCTATTCACAATATCCAATTCATACTCAAAAATAATTATCCACAAGAACAACACCCATTTACAGTTATGGTTTTATGATTGGAAAAAAATTTAATCACAATATGTACTTGTTATTAAAGAAAAAAAATCATTTATAATTTGTAATTGATATTCTAAAGAAAAAAAAAAATCATTTACAATTTGTAACTGACATTCTAAAAAATAAAGTCAACACGTGTGACGGTATGCGGTGCGAATAATTAAAATCAACACGCGTTGTTGTTGATAGCAATAATCAGGTAGCTCCGGATATAATAATGAACGATTCAAAAAGGTGAAGTATTTTAATATTAGTTCAACTATTTTTGAACAATGTTCGGAATATGTATTTAGAATTTTGATACCACAAAACCTGCCAAGCAGTCTTGCTGCAGTAGAAACATAGAAATATTAGTCGATTAATTGGGGAAAGATACGTAGCTGCTGAATAAAAAAAAATTTGCCCCGTCGAAGATTGCAAGTATTAGCAAATAATTTTTTGGTCTACGTATTATATAGTGTTAGGGATAATGAGACACCAAGGCAGTTCCAAGGTTTCGAAATTATTGCCATTTATTTATGCACACATATAAACCTGAGCGTTTAGCTCTCACAATTTGTAAACATCAAAACTCGTCTCAACTGACGAGCTCCGACTACCTTTGAATATCTACTCAAAACTGTAGTATAAGAACATAATGTATACCGTGTGTAATGAGCATGGATTTGCCTAGCAGTCTCATGGTATTTCGTATATACCAATATATAGGAATGGTACTTGATTATCTAAAAAGAGTCAGCGTGAGAACGGGTGAGAATCAAAATTTCCGTACCATATTAACTTATGGTTTCAATTGGTTGTATACAAAAAATGCTTATTTTTAATTGCTGATAACTCAGCCCAAAATTAACATATTTCAGTTTTTCGAAAGCAAGAATCAAAGTTACAATCTAGAGAAATATTTACGAAGAAAAATTTTATTATACGGGTAAAAAGTAACGTTTTATTACTTGATGAATAAATAAAGAACTGCGCGTGAAATCATCGGGAAATTTCACATTACGAAAAGTAAAAGTTAACCTACTGTAACACGATGGCACATTTTTTTTTTTTTTTTTTTTGTATCACTATTCATTCTTTATTCATTATAACATCTGCAATGACTGTCGCAACATGAAGAAAAAATTGGTTTTCATTCTTTTTGTGCTATTTTGCGCGAAAAGGATCACCTTTTGTTAGATCCGGCAATTTCTGTGTCGATGTCGTATGTATTTCTAACTTATATTCTCCATCGGCAATGGCATCAATTCCTTGGCTCAATTTCCCTTGCTCATTTTCCGCTAGGGCGACCAAAGTCTTCATGTATCCGATGACTTCTGCAGTAACGGTTAAACGGATTACAAATTATCAAGCGTATCTGGCGTAAAGTTATACGATTAACCTTACTGATTTTTCCCGACGCATCGGCTACTTCGGAGAGAGGTACTTCAAGCACTTCCGTATACGATCCACTTCCGTATGTGCCTAAATTGGTTATTATGGTGTTGGAGTGGATGAACAATTCAAATAGTGTATTGCGCACATTGAAATTAGGGTTCTCAATCTTCTTAGATTGAGTCCCAGCGAGATAGATTATCTGCAAAAGAAACGTCCATTTGATCAATGACATATTGGCTGGTGTTGCGTTACATAGCGTTGTCTTGTATGTATATTCAGCATTGTAAATGTGTACTGCATTTTCTGCAAACCATATTCAATTCGATTGCCGTAGCTGTGCGGTCAACTTGCATCTCCCACGCAATACATTGAATCCTCCTTCCGTCACCGTTATTCAATACAAATTTGATTAATATATATTTTTTATTTTTCCCTACGATTTTTGAGCTTTCTACAACGTCGACATAACCGATGACTTCGCTAAAGATACAACAGAGTCATGTTGAAGCGTATAAAATTATTTGAGAGTACTGCGTGCACCACAAATTTTTATTTAGTCGAGGAATCTTCATGTCGGCAAAATTAGAATCGAAATTAAGCTTCATGAAGCTGAATAAATTCAAGAATGAAGTACTTACACGGTACTATCGTTTGAAATTATGCCGTCTACCGCGGCGTTTGTCGACAAAAAAACATCTTCTGATGCCATTTTATTTGAGGATTTTTATATATTCTTATTTGCTATTTTACTTTTAGACGACCATCTACTTCGAAGAAGCATTCACGATTAAACGATAAAAAATAACGATTTGTTTATCTCTTCACTTTCTCTAAAATATTACTACGCATTTTTTTTTCTCAACATATAAGCATCATTCCACAAGTTGTAAACCACTCACTCTGAAAAAATGCATCAGCATTTCTGTTCTTTTCAAAAAATCATGGCATATGCAAGATCGCTTAACGTTACTAGTTTAACTGACCGGTCGTCATGAACACAAGTAAAACATAGTATCTTCAAGCTCAACGCGATTCACCGCTAAAATTATCTTCCACATCAAAGGTACATTCACGACAACACTTCCTGATAAACGTAGTTCTTTACGGAATTCCTGCCTTTTTGATTACCCGGATACACTTTCAAGCTGTTTCAGGACCGTACTCACGAGCATGCTACGTACAACTGACCGTGATTAAAAACATCTTTCTGAAGATCGATTCTAATTTTCTTAACCCCTTGACTGTCAGTGACACACACATGGGCAGAAAAAAGTCGTCCCACTTTTGTGTCATGACACATATGTGGGCACTTGAAAAAAAAAAAATGTTTTTACTACATCGATTTGACCGTAAGTTGGTAAATCATCGTTTTTGAAGTCGCTGAATCCGAATCTGAAATCGGAATTCCAAAATTGGAAATGGCAGGTCCAATATGGGGGGAGAAAATTCGAAAAGTAGTTGGATATCGACAAAAATTTGTATCGATAGATGCGCTTGTGGTCGCGAATTTCGAATTTGCGTCCGCTCTATTGGATCTGCCATTTTGAATTTTGGAAATCTGATTTCAGATTCGGATTCAGCAACCTCAAAAACCGTAACACTGAAATTATAGGATAAATCTATGAAATTTTTTTCCCAACACAAAAGTAGCACGAAAATCTCATTTTCGCTTAACTACGAAGGGGTTAAAGATTTGACCCTGAGACTTGTTGAATGTCATCGCGAGCGCTAATTTCACTGGAAATTGACGTCTTTTGAACGTGAACGGATAGACGTTCTCGCAGTGCAAAGTAATTCTGTTCAAATATATTTTGCGTTATAGGCCTGGAGCCGGCGACAAAAAACGTGTCAAACTCGAAACTCCTTCATAATCCTTTAATAGCTTGTTCTGAGGAACAGAAATTGGAGCAGTCCGGTATGGCTGGCTGTAGGGGTGGCTTTCAGCCATCAAACATGCCAAAAAATTTTATAATTTTGGACGATGAGTTACCGAATGTTTATTATTTATTTTGAAAGTTGACGAAAAAAAAGTTGACGGAAGCACAATGCCATACCGATCAAGCGCCGGTCCTTCCGCCATACTGCCCTGAAGTTGTCGATTTTTCATACTTTTTCGGGTTATCCGTAACCACCTGAATTTTTGTACACAACTTGATTTTCGGTTATTATTTATGAATATAACCTATACCATTGCGACGCGTCTATCCGGTCGCCATACCTGGAGGCAAGCGTCGCTTTTTGGCGTGATTTGGGGTGATTAGTAACGGTATGGCACTTAGTTGGGCATAAGTTTATGATGTAGAATAACCGTTTTAAGCAATGCCATACCAATCGGACGCGTGTAAATAGCCGCCATACCGAAAGAAAGACGTCAAATCTTTCGAGGAAATTAGACAACTCGAAACCGTATGGCATTAAACTTATTTGAATATTTAACCATAACTAATATAAATATACATATGCAATACCGGTAGGACGCGGCCATTGCAATATAAATCGTTTCAAAGTTGCCAATTCTTTGCAGGGAGATCGGATAATTCGTAACCGTGTGGCACTGAATTTGTTTTGCTGTTTTATCATAAGCAATACAAATATACATGTGCCATACCAATAGAATGCGGCAAACGTACGAAATATATAAATATAATAACATATTATTAATGAATTGTTAAATAATATGGAGTCAAATGTCTCTTGTTATAAACTATATACTTATGCAAAAAAGAAACAACAAAGGGTATAGCAGGATACGTATGTATGTGCTGCCCCCGCACATATTTTGGCGGGATTTTCACCATAAGTTACAAAAGAAGAGAGGTTAAATTTCCCGAAACCTTATATCCCAGAACCAATTTTTATGGGTGTTATGGGGGTTAGAAGGTAAATCTAAAAATCTCATTTTCTCTACAATGGGTGAACGGATTCTGACGGAAAAAATATATGTTATGGGGTTCGATGGTATAATGTTAAAGAAAAAATTTGAAATTTTTCCCGAAAAATAATCAGCAAAAAAAATTTTCAAAAATTTTTTGAATTTTTTTGTACGGTATGTACTCGAGGTACTACTACGATTTTTTACTCAAAAAATCTTTGATTCATCTAGTTTAACATATTTAAATTTCAAAACGATCGGAAGGGTAATTCACAGTTAATCAAATTGTTGAGTTTAAGTGCACGTCATCAACGGGCACCTACGACGCATTGCCCTATGTAGATCCATATATGGCTATGCGTGATGGTATATGGATATCCAGATGGCATTATTGCTGAATTTTTTGTAGTTTTTAATTAATTTCTCGAGTATTTACGAGGATCCCATCCCGGAAATCACACATTTCATGCGAAATTCTCTCAGCTTTTCGAAAAAAAATATCGATCTTTTTCATAAATTTGGGCAAGGGCAGAGAAACGGCTTTTCAGTGTTTAAACTTGATTTTATCGGCTTTCCACAACGATAAGTGAAAAGTCAACATTTTTTTCGAAAAGCTGAGATTTTTCTACACAGAAAACCTATATCTCTTATATTTTTTTATGCTGGTAAAATAGTGCAAAAGCTTAATGAAAAACAAAAAAATTGAGAAAATCACAGAATACCCCATATAATAACAGTGAAAATAATGGAGGAAAAAATCTCAAAAAAAATCTGGGACTCCTTTCTCGAAGTCAACTTTCAGCTGGTAAAGTTACAAAAAAATCCGAGAGGCTGCGGCCGGATCTGACGTCTATATTTGGTGGACTTGCTCATATATATTATATTAGCGACTTTGAAACGATGTCTTTCATATGGGCCGCGTCCCATTGGTATGGCACACGTATACTTATATTATTTATTGTTGAACATTCAAACAATTTTAATGCCATACGGTTTCGAATCATCTCATCACCCTGCAAAAAAATAGCGACTTTGAAACGACTTATACTGAAACAGCCGCGTCCTACCGGTATGGCATTTTCGTACTTGGGTTAGTTTCCATAAAAATTACTTGTCATATAAATTCCGAGTGGTTACTAATCACCCCAAATCACACCAAAAAGCGATGCTTTCCTCCAGGTATGGCGACCGGATAGACGCGTCACAATGGTATGGCATGGTTATATTCATAAATAATGACCGAAAATCAAGTTGTGTACAAAAAATCAGGTAGTTACGGATAACCCGAAAAAGTATGAAAAATCGACAACCTCAGGGCAGTATGGCGGAAGGACCGGCGCGCTTGATCGGTATGGCATTGTGCTTCCGTCAACTTTATTTTTCGTAAACTTTCGAAATAAATAATAATCATTCGGTCACTCATCGTCCAAAATTATAAAATTTTTTGGCATGTTTGAATAGTCGCCCTGGCTGAAAGCCAGCCATACCGGACTGCCCCAATTTCTATTCCTCAGAACAAGCTATTAAAGGGTTATGAAGGAGTTTCGAGTTTGATACGTTTTTTGTCGCCGGCTCCAGGCCTAGCAATTAAATGTAGCTGGATTTAGTGTATCATCCTTACTGTCAAGATTTTCTCCTTGAAATCAACGCCACTATACTGTTAAGGTAGTTGTTCCAAGATAGTCACGTTCAAAAGGTATGTCTTATGGAACTGGAAATATGACAGCTAAAGCGGTCCGTCGACAATCGCCAATTGAAAACTTTTGTAAAAGTACAGTCTTACTGCTTTCACACACATTCAAATAATGGTAACACCTATACCTACACCTACAATGAATGCATAAAAAATAAATAAATTATATCTCAGTAACGGCGAGGTCAACAACTAAACGTTTTTTTTTTTTTTGGGTGGTTTGTTACTTCGGTTTCTATAACATATCAAATTTCCTTCATAAAGATGATAACGGTCCGTGTTGAAGTTATAAAATTTTTATATCGTTTTTTTATAAAATTAGTGTGGTCAATTTCAATCGAAATGGGCTGATATGTTGGATATTTAATCAAAGATTGATCCAGTGAAGTTTTGTTAAAATCCACGGAACAACTACCTTAATTGGGCCTTGTTATGCAATAAGGCAGTAGCTGATATTTGAGAGAATATATAAATCTTGGAAATTATTCTTTTCCCACCATAAAATTGGTGTATTTGTCTAGTAAAGTTACTGTACCATATTTCTAACTGTCTGGAGATGACAATGCATATTTTTGTGTTGCAGATAATGCATGAACTACGTGAAGCGTTGTTGTTACTGAGAAGGGATGAAGGATGCCGTGTAGTGCTTTTAACGTCAACTGGTACAAGTTTTTGTGAAGGCTTGGATGTCTCAAATCTAATACACGAAAACAAGGAAGAGCGTCGAGTCTTTGCTGAGGAAATGGCTAACGCAGTCAAGTTCGTGTTCTTTCAATTAGTTAACATAAGTTTGTGTTGCGAAATCAGCAGTACTACCTAAATGTGCATTCACTTCAAGATCATTATCATTGCAATTATTTCAAAATATCTTCTCAAATTGAAAAAGGTTACTTAGCGCTTTGTAATTCGGAATCATCAACCTTGTGATATAACCGAGCTTGATTCTGAGATTTGCAAATGGCTGCAAATCGAAAACTCACTGTTCTCAAAGAAATTCAATTCAGCCAAGGGTATTCCGATTTTCAAACGTCTCTTCGGGCGAATAACGTTATATAAATAGTGGCAGCTCCACCAATTCTCGGTAAAAATTTTGATTATTGTGGAATTTTTTGAGCACCTTAACGAACCTTTTACTTTGCGAAGATTAAGCTTCAAATTAGAATGTTACTTTATTTCGGCTCTTATAGAAATCTATCATTGAACTATTTAACTTGATGCTATGGAGTCATTGGCAGTAATAGTGTTTGATGCATTCGGTATCCCGCAAAAGATGGTGAAAATTGTGTGTTTTTAAGAAAGAAATTTTGAACCTTTCAAATATACATAGATAATAATCACGTTTGTGTAGATCGGGAATAAGTTGAAGTTTCGTCGAAACAGCAATAAAAAAGTATTCTCAGGGCAGGTATTTGAAATTTATGCAAAAAGTGATAAAGTGTTTTTAAATATTCAAAAAATTTTACACTGATTAGTATCATTTTTGTTTTTTTGTTTAGAAGAGTAAGATTATGGCGGGGGGGGGGGGGGGGGGGGGCGTGGAGTCTGGTAAAAAGCCTAATCTCAAAGTAAGAAAATTTACTGCATTTTTTCTTGAAAACTTTTGGATTCAGAAAAATTTCACATGTATCAGAATCTTAGCCTTCCGACTTTTGTATACAGAATATTTCACTCCAAATCAACCAACCTGTGATCCCGACCATTCTACATTTTTGTTATATTTTATTATGTGATATTAGTCCAGTAAAAATGCCCGAAAGTGAAAACTTTTGGAGAGGTAATACGTTTTTTTAACTGAAGCTAGGTGAATGCATACTGAGAAATACGCCAATGAAATTCGTGCCCCAAACTCCCGGCAACCCTGCACTGAGGGAAAAAAGTACTCGAATCAAGAAAATATTATTTATTTCAAGTAAATTTCATAATTGATGGGTCCTTAGAGAGGCTTTATTTGTATCAAACGATAATTATCGTTCAGTTGTAGTAAATATTTATTAAAATGAAATAACGAAATATTGCAAACAAATCGATCAACACGAGTAGCAAGATTATAATTATTATCAGAGAAAAATAATTGTTCCAATCTGAGAACTATCTTCTTCAGTGAAGCAAATATTTGTATGTAGCGAATAGATACGTGAAGCAGTTGAGTGAATATCAATTTCAAGTTGAATATTATCTGTTTCATTTGAACGTTTGGTAATTATGGTCAAGTAAACAATTATCACAACGATTGAACTGTTTTCTTCAATGAAAAATCAGCAAATGTGAATCAAGTAAATATCACTTCACACATAGTAAATTTTCACTTAGATCAAACAGTTATCTCTTTCATCTAGTCCTTGAAACTATATTCGCATAGTCTGCTGTAACAATTATTATATTTACGTTGACTATTTCAATTGAATGGAACTATTTTTAACAAAAGTTAAACAAAACAAAAAAAAAACATCTCATATTTTAACATTCAATTTACTGTCTCAGAGGTCTCGTCGCATATGTATGTATGAAAAACGCCTCATTATACGCCTCATATTTCGCTACGAAAAACGTCGCCGATTCATGTTTGTCCCAACTGGGTTTTGAACCCACGTCCGCTCGCATTACTAGTCGCACGCTCTATCCACTACGCCAAACTACCCGATCAAGAATACTGTGATATTTTCGTATTTATTCGGAGGCTACATGCTAACAGCTTTATAGTATATTTAACTGCTTTAGAAGCCAAAAATTCACTAATTTCTAACAGATGATGCAATTTGTCCATTCAAGCGGATATTTCGGCAGAATAAGTATGTTCTTGAATCAAGGCCTTGTTGCATGAATTGTGTTTGATAAATCATTTTTTCATTCAAACACATTCATTTCTTGAAAATCGAAATGTTTATTCCAGTAAATGTTTCTTTGTGTCAAGTACATCAAATTGGCGGTCACATGCTTTTAGATCAAAACAACCTTAACTTGCTTGGAGAAAGTCATGATTCCTGTTCAAAATAAATGTTTACCGAAGCGTACTATTTCCCACAAAGTAAATGATATATTTCGATTGAGAAAATTGATTTACTATAAACTAATGAATAATATCTGAAAATCTGAAAATCTTCTTTGAGTCAAGAACGTCGAAACATAGTATACTATTTTCTCATTTCCATCTGTATGTTTACTTGAAACAAATACGATTAATACCACTCGAATGAATACTTGTTTCACTCAAATAAATGGATTTCAAATAAATACGTTTATTTGGATTAAGAAAATTTTTTCCTCAGTGTGAGAAAGAGGGGATGAAAGGTTTATAATCACAATATCTTGAAAATAACCGTCCCGATCTTAAGATGTTTCAAACAAAAGTGTTTGAGAATAAAAAGATATACGAAGAGTTGGACCCCGTATTTCTACAAATAAGGGCGTTAAACTGATGTAAATTTGGGGTTGACGAGAAATTTCTGATCTGTGGAAGCATCACTGACCGAGACTGACGGAGCGATATATCCATCTTGCTTAACATTAAGAAAAGTGTGTCTGTGAGTGCGAGCGGTGCAGACATATAGCTTGTCTTACTTCTAGTGTTGCGCAACTAGTTGACTGTCTGGTTTTCTGATCATAAAATCCATGCTTCACCAACAACGATAGCTTCAAAGAACAAAATATTTGTATGAAGATATAGAGAAACTCATTTCGATTCGATATATGGCGAAGAAAATCGCAAAATAAACAAACTTGTATTTCTTAAGAATTTTCGAATTTCGACTGTTTGCGCGTCAATCCCGAATGTTTACGTTGGTTTAACGCCCTTATTTGTAGAAATGCGGGGTTGGACTTGATATAATTTTTTTTGTATTTTTTTATTCTCAGTGATGTTTGTTTGAAATATCTTACGGTCGGGACATTAATTTTCGAAGTATTGCGATTATAAGTCTCTCATCCCCTGTTTCTCAGGGTTGCCAGAGGTTAGGGGTACACATTTGATTGGGGAACCTATCAGTATCCATGTAGCTAACTTCAATTCAAAAAAATCAAATTCACATTTTCCAACCTGAAAAACCACTTAGGAACATCAGCTATTAGTCAAAAATTTATGTGTATTCATAAAGCATTGAGGAAAACTCGAGATCCGACCATATGTAACGTTAAATCAACGAGCAATGCAATATTTGGCTTGGAAACTGCGATTAAGATCTCAATATTTATTTAAGAAATTGTTCTCGACTTGCAGAATCCTCTCTTATTCAATATTTATGTTAAACATGACTATACGTAGTCGGATGAATAAGAGAAATTTATGTATATAGGTTGTGCCGCTTTTAGCAACACTTACTTTTAATGTTGAATTTTGATTAGAATTCCCGGTACAAAATAGTTTCTATATTTTTAGTTGAACCTCAAGATCATTTAGAAATATGTGTGAAAGTATCAAGATTCGCGGCAGCGAATAGCCGTCAAGTACTAAATACCAACGAGATTTCGATAGGTTTTTTTAGGTTATTTAGGTTTAGGCGAGTGCAACCAAGAATTATTTACCCCAGGAAACGATTATAACTGTAAACAAGGCGTTATATTTTTACTATTATTATTACTTACATTATCATCATTATTTTCATTACTATCATCATTATCGTTATTATCATTATTTTCATTATTGTAATCTCATTATTTTCATGATTTTCATTATTTCTATTATTTTCATTATTTCTATTATCATCATTATTTTCCGAGTTATTTTCATTATTATCGTTATTTTCATGATTATCATTATTTTCATGATTATCATTATTTTCAATATCATCATTATTTTCATCATATTCACTATTTTCATCGCAATCAATGCTTATGGTTTTCTTCGATAATCTCGGCTTCTCATATTTTTAACGCATTGTTGGCAATTCTACGTGGAACATGACAGTATACCTAGGTATACACTATACATATATCGAAATTACACGAATCGGAAACGTTTAATATCCCGTTATAATGACAATCAAGTTTTATTACTATCTGGCTATCATTTCACTCAACAAAAATGAATTGGTGATTTTCAATTCCTAAATTTCCGGTGTCTGAAATCCAAAATCTTTTAAACTGATTAAGATTCGTGGCATCGAATCGCAGCCAAGTACTTTTCGACCGACGAGCGCCAGCTGAGAATCATTTACCCTAGCAAACTTTCGTACCTGTAAACATTGCGTCATATTTTCGAAACCACGTAATATTACGGCTGAAATTCACAAGGCTGGCTATTCAAGTTCAGGTGAGTTTCCTCCACAAATTTAGACGAAATCGAAATTTTAACAAATTTAGACGAAATCGATAGTTCCGAAATTATAGATTCCTAGAGTTGATGAAAAATCACAATCTTCTCCTCCTTCTTTTTCTCCGGATGAGTTTTTCGCAGACGCTTTCTGTGGACACCGATATCTCTCAAACCAATTCACCGATCGACTTGCAATTTGGAACGGAGATTCTCTCCATCGATATCTTGCCCCTTATTCAGTCTGGCGAGAATTGGATCACGTAATCAAAAGATTGACTAAAATCCATAAGCGACGTGCAAGTTGATAACGTATTCACCCCGTTTTCTTGATACAAAATATCGTAAAACCACCAATGGAATCGTGACATTGGCAATACTATAAGTGTTCTATCTATACGTTAAAGAACTTAGAATTCGTAATAAATATCACTCAATTTATGAACGATTCCATGTAAGGGATAACCGATTAAACGTATCACTCTGTTTCCTCAAAGTTACATACCCTGAACCTAAATCAAGTATGTTATACATTGCAGCCATAAATGTTGGATAATAGAAATAGAAATGGTCATTGCAGAAGTACGCAATTTAATCAGAGATATTTAGAATGACCTATCATACAGATAGAATTATGCGTATAAAAGATATAAATATGCGGCAACATGCGTGTAAAAGAACGTGATATCATTACTCGATTACAACAAAATTCCGATATCTATTGACTGTATCTGAATTCGATGATTGTTCATCTGAAGCTACTGATTGTAGGTAAGAGTCGGAATATCGTTGGATGCGAGCGTACTGATATGCTCGTGCGAAGGCGCTCTTGGTATATTCCGACTTGGGATATTTCGTAGGTTAGACCACTTTTTTACAGTATAATACCATAAAGTGTAAACTGAAAGAGATCAGTATATTATGATCTATGGCCAATCGAGCTTCGGAATCCCATATCAATTATATCATACAAGAATATGTGTATAAGTATGTTTGTTTTCAAATTCATCCATTCTATGCTTGAACAGAATTACGCAAAAAACAAACGCGTTCTAATGATGGCAAAGTAAAGACATTAAATATGCCCGCCATGTACGTAGCTCTGTGAATGATGTTTCGATATCACTACACGAAACAGCGACGTCCGACTTCACGACAGACACTAGCGATAAGGTTTTCGTGAATTTTTATTGTGTTGTAATTTGAGTACTTGGCGGATTTTTTTATATTTCAGATGTTTTTTGAGCGGACTTATATTTTCAAAAAATAGGTATTTGTCATTAACAAAACTTTTTATTAGTAATAATTATATTCAACAATTCTTTGACTGCCGTCAATTCCAATCGGCATCCTTACTGTCTTCTATTACCGAATCGGGATTTGCGATGGTTAAAATGTTTCATAAAGCTTTGACGGGTTTATGCTTGTAATTAGCTGACGCAAATGGTCTGCGAACAGTTGGATGCTGTTCTTAAATATTGATTAAGAGAGAATTCTGAGAGTGTAGAACAATTTCCTATATAAGTGTTGAGATCTTAATCACAGTTTCCAAGTCAAATATTTCACTGCTCGTAGATTAAACGTTCCTATGTAACGTCGGTCAGATCTTGAGGATTTCTCAATACTTCATGAGCACACATGAATTTTTGACTTAACCCTTAATGGACACACTTCAGTAAAGTTTCATAATGATCACACTGGGTCAATTTGATCCTAGCTAACTTTAAGCGATTACTGAGCCAAGACGACGTTTTATACATATAGCTGTACAAAAATTCAGAGACACAATTTGACAATCGAAAAAGATGCTTCCGTTGTGTAAATAGTGAAATTTTGTTTTATAAGAATAGACATGTTGAAGTTATCACTCGGATTGTAAGTTATCATGAAGAAGGTCTTATCAATCAAGCCGAGTCAATAAGTATGAATTTTCTTGACGTTTCAGCAGTGATGTACTGCTCTTATCAGAGGCTTGGCTAATTAATGCCGTGATGCAAAACCCAATGTTCGTGGTAGATCATTGTTGCTTAAGAGGATCAGTCAATTAAAAAAAAAATTCGTATTTTTGGTTAATCTTGAGAGGACGGTAGTTGACTGATCCGCTTAAGCAACAATGATCTACCACGAACATCAGGTTTTGCATCACGGCATTAATTAGCCAAGCCTCTGATGAGAGCAGTACATTACTGAAACGTCAGGCAAATTCATACTTATTGACTCGGCTTGATCGATAAGACCTTCTTCATGATTTGTTTTATAAGTGTTGAAAAAAATTCACGAAAAAAATTTTATGAAGAAACACGGTGTTTCTCTCAAAAGTTCATAACTATTTCAAGTTTCAATATTTCTCCGCAAAAATTCAACACGGTACTAGTCATAGTAGTTTCACGAAAAAAATAGTTCAGAATGGTGTCTGTTCAAAAGTATATTTATTTTGAAGGTTGATGATTTAGTTAGGTTACGGATTAATTGTTTTGACAATGAAAATTGATGAAAGATAAATGGATGCAATTAGAAAATTGCAAAGACCATATTAAAAACCTATACTCCCTCTCCACATTCCATTCCATGCACATGAACTCTCGATGACCGTCGCACATGGGTCGGCGGTAGCTTGTACACAGTTCTCGTGTTTTCCTGACTTTTTCTCAAAATTAGGTCGGTCACGTCTGTAATCAATGACTGCTGGAGCTGCATCAATACTTTGCCGGGGATGTGGCTTATGTACAACCGTAAACTAGATGAATTAACTCGCTAAGAGATGACAACACAAATGCAATTTTCAATTGAATATAAAGTTCCGGTCAAATTGACCCACGGTGACCATTACGGGTTAAATTATGCTAGATGGACAAAACGCTAAAAGCATAAAAATGCGGGAAAAAATGGCTAAAAAGTAGTTTTTCTCAATTTCCGATATGATCACCCATTTTATGATTTTGTTCAATACCACTAATTGAAAAAACAGGAAAAAATAAATGAAACAAACATTTCTGGTGAGTTGGCCAGAAATGATTCGTCCATCAAAAAATCGACAAAAAATCCATATTTTTTAATTTTTTTAGAGTGCATTTTGAAGTAAAAAAGTGTGAAAAAATTCACGGTAGTTCCTGACCTAAAAGTACGTTTTCATGGATTTTTTTAGATTCTTTGGTGCAAAAATGTGCCCGAGAATAAATACAGTCATAAGAACAACACGGTTCTAGCCCTAAGGACCTCAGGGGGTTTGCTAGGGGTCGGAAATTTTGGTTAAAGGGATCTTTTGGTATGACCTTTCGAAGCCCCCAGGTGCGATAGCGAACGGAGTGGGGGCCGATTTCACATTCTTATCCTGCTGTAACCCATCCATCGAAATCGATTATGGCTAATAACGTTTTTGCGTAATTGAGCGATTACACAAATTTTTTAACAAATCCAAAACTTGGCCAATTTAATTTTTTCGTGACCCCGCACATGCTAGCAGAAAAAAAAAAAATTAAAATTGATGAGGGTCAAGGCCAGATTGGAATGCATGCCCTAGAACGACTTATATATCCCTTGAAATATAAAAAGTTCTTGAACCAATACTGTACCTGGTGAAAAATTTTCAAAAATAGAACTGATTGCTCATATTCCCCCACTACCTGTATCGATTTTGATTAACGACTGTCTAGAACCTTCTACCATTTGGTTTCAGGGAGTTCATCAAAACCTTAGCTAATTTCAATAAACCGATAGTGGCAGGGATTCAAGGAGCAGCTGTTGGATTGGGTGTAACGATGTTACCACTATTTGACCTAGTGATTGCCAGTGATAAAGCGACGTTTAGTACGCCTTACGGACAGTTGGGTCAAATTCCTGAAGGTGCAGCTATCCTAACTTTATCTCAAACCATTGGAAATACCATTGTACGTACTGTCGTCATATTTATATACTTTTTTTTTTTTTCAATAGTTTCCATACAAAAAGCAGAGGATTATAAAACAATAATCAAACATTGTTAGCCTGTCAAGTATTTTCCTACATTTTCATTAATTCATTTCATTATAGACAAGTGAGCTTCTGCTTGGTGGAAGGACTTTAACTGCTAGCGAAGCACTGAGAGCAGGACTCGTCACTCGAGTCTTATGGCCGGACCGTTTTCAGGGAGAATTAATACCTTCCCTGCGAGCCATGAGCGAGCATTCTTCCCAGGTATGAGAATTGTTACGGTCTTATATACGCCTTGAAATCCACCCTCGAAGTATTTATAAGTTGAGTTGAGATGGTATTCCCCATATGTATATCGATAAACAATTCTTCAGGCTAGATTTCAGAATAATGAAATTGACTATCCCTCTTTATCCATATATATTTTGTTTTTGATATAAATGTGTAGTTTAAACAAGGAGCCTGATATCAGCTATTTTTCCCCCCTGAATGATCAACATTGAGATTGCTTCTCAACTTGGGATTGTGATTAAATAATTTTTGCTGTAATATTGTTGTGCATGAAATAACCCTCAGTACCTGGTTCTTTTCGTGGATGAGACCCATAGGGCGCCTAATTATATGCAATACGTGGTATAAGTGCGCTTCGTGCCATAAAACACAAAGAAAATTGAGACGTTTAACTTTCAATTTTTTTGGTTCTTTATGATACGGAGCATACTTCTACCATAAATTGCATATAATTTGGTGTCCTATGGGTTTCATCCATGAAAAGACCCATGGAGTATGTTGCATTTCAAACCATGCTGATTAAAAGTCTTTATGGGCCAAGCCCCCCTAAAGTTGAGGGTGTCCAAGATATTAGAGTACAAAGTTTGAAAATTGCAGCTGGCAAGGGCTGCATGTTTCCACCACGCACATCATGTATACATATTAGGGTAGGCCAAATGAACCGACTATTTTTTTATTTCGAAAGTTACTCTCAAAGACTTGTTCTTTATGATCCATTAACGACCCCCAAGAAAACTCAGCCCTCAATATTAATTTTTACCGGACCTTGAAATTTTTTTTTCGACTCTTTATTTTCCATCCAAAATACATGCGAAATGTTTTGGTGGTATATCTTAAAAACTAATCTACTTATGCCCGGTTGTATGAAGAAAGCTATCCCTAGGTTAACTAGCCCATGGGTTATCTAATGGATACCATTGTTGACAACAATCAGTTTCATTGGGTAACCCATAGGTTAGTTTTAACTTAGGGATAACTTTCTTCACACAACCGGGCATTAGAAAGATTTTGCATAGCTAATTTTGTTTAAAATTGAACGTTTTACAAAAAAAAATCTCTTAGTCTTTTTAGTCTTCTAATCAGCGTGGTTTGAAATGCAACATACTCCATTTTCATGGAATTTTTCATGCATATACATATATTGAACTTTGAACTCGCACATCATTTGAATGTTTATGTTTATGAAAAAAGTGCACGAGACATTGTACATCTTGCAGTTATAGCACTCAGAATTTTGATATTAGGAAAAGTCTAAATCAATCCAGTCGAGATATTTTTTGTAGAGCATTCAATTCTCTATAGAAATGTATCACAGAATAATCGGTGAGATATGTCATTATTGAGTTATACAATTTTAAACATGAAAAAAATTTTTTCCCATGTCAGATAAATGAGAAATAGAAAATCGCGACAAGGGTCATTTGGATATTGGATATATTAAGGGGTCAAATTTTGACAGGCTTTCTGTTTTACCTTTCTCTGAGTATAGAACCTGTTTATAGGGTGAAAAAAAAATGTTGCTCTGAAATGACACCCCAGTGACCTTGCAAAAACTGCTAAATCTAATAAATATTATACTGTATATAATATTAGACTCTATATAACATTAGACTCTATATAACATTAGACTTTATCTTCAGGTTTCACCTTTCGACTTTTATTAAGATTTTTTTCTTGTTTTCGTTAATTTTATGAATCAATACAATATGTGTAGGAACATTAAAAATTTCAAATTTTGGGTACTAGAGGATATGAAAAGGTTATTTTCCATTCAAACAATTTTTGTTCAAGATCTTATTTTCCGCTCTTGAATAATTTTGAATAAAAGTACAAGGCGGAACCTTATTATTTATTAGATTTATCGCCTTTTGAGGCGTCAAAGAAATGAAATTTCGAACAAAAATTGAATAAAACTATGATTTATTCCTGTGAAACCGAAAATAAAGTTGACGGGCAGGCCCTAGAGATTAAGTTCAATTGCAAGCTCTTTGAAGAAACTCAAATCCTACCAAAATTAGCACCTCAGCTAGATCATTATCTAGAATTTTTTCAATGTGAAACAAACGGAAAGAAATTTGTGAGTGTGAGTCAATTTCTGATAGAATAATGAGAACGGTGTACAATAATGGATATATGTGTTACAGTCAATGGAGGCAACGAAAACATTGCTGCGACATAGCTTACGTAAGAAGCTGGACGCTGCCCTGGAATCCGAAGGTTATCTGTTGATCCAGCATTGGTGTTCTGCGGAATGTCAAACGTCAATAAAGAATTATTTAGATGGTAAAGGTCACTGAATACTGAAAAGTATATAACATTTATAACAGATTAATTATGCATATATCTAATGACAAACTCAATAGGTAATCAAGATTTATATTGCCAAGTATTCCGAAGAGTACTGGCATATTATATAGAGAATATTCTAATTTTTAGTAAAGAAGATATGTCTAGCTGTTGAAATATTCGTATCATGAAATGATTCGTTTGATGTTTTCGTATGACAACTAATATCGTTGTTTCTTTAATTATTCCATAAAATGTGTGAAAGAAGTAAATTCAAACGCCGAATCAATTTTATTTTCAAATTTAGTATGTAACAAAAATTCCTCGGGATATTTTACAACCGATTTCAAAACATGTTATATTGGTATCATCATGTTGAATATTTCCAGGAAAAATTGTAGCAATTGGATATATCACAAACAAAAATAACTTTCCAATTGAAAATTGTTTACTCTAAAGATTGTCACGAAATCTAAACCAATGCAAAAGTACTGTTTACTATTATTTAATTATGGGAATAATTGTAAGTTTTGAATATTATGATTTTTGTTTATTGTTTTTTTCCTTGCGCATTAAAATGTAATTCGTAAGATTACACAATTACAGTTTTGTTGCTAGCGCATCAATATAGGATTATACAAATTTCTTTCGTGTCTTATTTCCTAACGTGTACTTGTTGATAGTGAATACTGTATGAAATTCTATTTTTAAGAACAATGTTTATAATATGAATTTTGAATTTTACACAGCGTTCGCATAAATATATATTTCTATACACTTGGTAGACTATATGAATTTTTATGAAGTGGACATCATTGTATATTTACTCGACTTATACAAGTATCACTTTTGCAATTTATTTGTATACCTTTTTTTTAAATCAGTTCAGCTTGAATTTATTTGAACAAATAACTTCGGACTTTGACTAAGTCCATTAGGTAAGTTCAGGATTTCTCACCTTCTAAATACTCGCCTTATTCCGAAGCTCAAACAATAACTACCATGTGTGGTTCGATTTTAAATTTTATAGAGTTGCAGTGTCTCGATAACTGACATACTTCATGAATAATATATATTCGAATTAAAGCAGGCTTGTCCAATTTATAAAGTTTGGAATTTAGCCAGACTGAGATTGTCAAGCCAAATTTGAAATAAGAAAACATGTTCACTTGATGAAGAAAAATTGTTATTGATATTTAGAAGTCTAGCGAATATTATCTGATAGAATACTGTCAGCAACAATGAGTTTTCGTATCACTATAATGGAAAACATTTAAATACAAAAGACTGCGATAATTATTTTCATTTTCTATCAATTGAATTCTAATTCTATAAACTTATAAGTAATAGCTGGTTACTGTTCTCCAAATTTGGGACTCAATACAAACGTCAATGAAGACTCCTCCCACACACATACCCTTCTAGTTCATATCTATTATTATTAAAAGTGAAAGAGGACTTTTGATCGCAAATGTATCTGACTATTGAACATTAAGATGTCACAGAAGCATAGAACTTGTACGCTATGCTCATCACTCCGACAGCGCCGCCCCATCGGTCACTGTTTGAATTTGCGAGGTTATGGAAGCTGACAAAATGAATAGAGAAGCCAGTGTTTCTCACGGTTCTACCAAGTTATCAATAAGAAAAGGGTCTAATCGTATATGCTGTGTCGTTGGATGTTTAAATACCGAACGGAAGAATCCCGAGCTACAGTTTTACCGATTTTCCGGGTTCACCTGGGAAGTAGACAGGAAAAATAAGTGTATCGCAGCAGTGCGTCGTCAAACATAAGTACATGATCAAATGTCGTAAACATGTAAATCCGAACAGTCAATTTTATCAGACGGTAATAATTTTTAACTACAGTATGTAGAATAAAATAGTACTACAATAAAAGATGACATGAAAATTATTCTGTTCAGAATTGATAAGAAGCTTTGGGTTCCAACTAAAAATACTAGAATTTGCAGCATTCGCTTCGCTGGTGGCGAAAAATCTAATGATCCGAGGAAAGAAGCGTACAATCCAACTTTATTTCCAGAGATCTACAAAAAGAAAAAATCTCACTCGAAAAGAGCTCAAAGATCAGAAACTCGGCTGAAACAGAAAGAAAAATCTGAGGCAGAAAGAGATTAATCCCTCCTGCAAATGGAAACTGATATGGAAATGAGTATTGGTAAAGGAATAATGGAATAAGGAATACAGGAATTGTCTATCAACTTCAGAATAAGCGATGAAGTCTTGTAATAATTGTCAATAATTTATTCCAGTTCCTGATGTTGGTGTACCAAACAAGTTTAAAATCGGAGCTCAAAGAGATCCAGACTTCTAGAGAAGTTTTCTAGATGAACCAAAATTTTTATTCTGCTCTACGGATGGCAACAACGCTTCGACTCAAACACTGTCTTAGCCGTCTGCTAAGTTTCGAAAGGATCACCTCGGAATGACATCACTCGGTGTCAGACTCGGTCTAGCAGACAGCTCCTGCTGGTTTCGCAGCAGACTGTCTAGCTACTTGCCTAGTAACTATCAGCGCAGTAACTTTTCTGATTTTCACTTCCGGCTCAGAATCAACCTCGCCAAGTGTACATAGATCCCTGTACCTGAGTAAAGTGAACGCGACTTTCTTTTGATACTACCTGTCCCGTTTCATTAAAATTTAGGTAAGGCACTCGGATTTCATTTGTTAGGGTATCTACCCATGTAGCAATCGAATGCAAGAATTGCGACAGACGCGCCGCTGTGATGCCGCTGATTCTTGCCTCCAACACATATGTAGCGGCGTCCTCATGGAGGCACGTATGCGGGCAGATTCTTGTGCTCTTAATCTGCCGCTGTTCTGCGCCAGACTTGCAGCAGAACAACGAATTACCAACAAAACTGCAAGACACTATTACCACACAAATATCGAATTTGAAACAAAAGCAGACTTATAGATATATAAGGTACTACGTATCAAATCGGTACGAAAAAATCCTGATCACAAACAATTCTAACGTCAGTCATTCGAAAATTGGAAAAAATTTCGAAAATCTAATACAATTACATTCTTTGGAGACTTGAAAAATACAAGTCCTAGAGCAAATGGCTCAGGAAACTTCGATATTGATTGGGTAAGGATTGACCGTGTACAATATTCTTGACGAATTTCGTATGATCATGTATATGTAATTCAGAAGTTGCTTTATGTAGTGTATACATTTTCCTTAATATATATGGGGCATTCCACGCCAAATCGATCATCTTTGAATCCGGACCCTTTTGATTTAGCTGAAATTTTTATACGTTATACTATCCCACTAGAAACGTTTCTGTAAAATTTTTCAAATTTCTTCACCCAACCGAAAAAAGTTAGCTTTTTTTATAAACGCTTATAACTTGTTTAAAGATTGACTCGTTTATAAACGTGCTTTTCAGAAAAATATACAACAAATAAATATTTGAAGTTATGTTCTACGAAATTTTTCAGTTTTTTGGAAAAAACATTTAATTTTTCAAGTTTGCCAGTTTTGATTTATTTATTTCTGTTTCAAAAAAAAACTTTGATTTATTCTGCGTTTGATGCCGTGAATCCTATTGTGGGCCAACGTTTCTTTCTATTTTTTTTTTTTTAATGGAAAATTTTGTTTTATTTTTTGGCAGTCTTTTAAATTTGCACCATATTAATCCAAATCATTACCGTATTAATATATTATTGCTACATCATTATATATGTATGTGTTATGTGAATTCATAATGTAAAATACGCAATCCAATACAAGTCTAGTTTAAATAAACTAGAGCTTGTACCCTGCAGATTTAGATGACCGTTATTTTTAGTATTTTTTAGTTTATAGTAATAGTTATTCAATTTACATTAATTCGCGCGGGAAAATAATATCCTGCAAGTGTAGCGGCTCTCCAGAACGGTCGCCGTGCCGTGCCTACTCAGCGCGGAGCTGCTGCACTGAGTTTTCTCATCGCAACGCCACGCGGCTCGCTCAAGTTAATAATTAAACACTCGTAATTTATTAATGGCTACTTCAATTGAAGTGAAACTTTACAGAAAACTTCTACATATCCCGATGACCATTTCATCCACTGGAAGATTGTGATTGCTCAAACTTGACTCGATAAACCGAGCGATTGAAAATATTCGAATGTGATTCGTGTAATTACTCAGGAAACATTGAATAACTCTTTTGATTGAAAAAAAAACACAAAAAAAATCAGTTGCACTACCGGCTTCAGAATAGTTTCACACATAATTGCCCCAAGTTTAAAGTAAAAAGTCAGGACATTTTAGGAATTGGAGTGAGTTGAAGTAAATACAGAGAAATATTTTTCTGCATGGCAAGATTAGCGGCAGAGTCAGCCGCTGTTTCTTGCTGCAGATAGCCGCTTTACTTGCGTTGCTCGTAATGCTTCTGGAGCGGAGTCAGTGGCAACGCAAGCGGCACGCAATTCTGTGCGGCTCCGGTAACGTATCGGTAACCGCAGATCCTGCTGCTGTATCTCGCTGCAGACTGCTGTCAAGCTTGGTGCTCTCAGCAGAGCGCAATCATCAGGCTCATATCTGAAGCAAGATTTGTAGCAGAATCGGACCATTCTCATCTTGCGCTCCGGAATTGCTACATGGATATGATTCCACTGTTCTTGCAGCTACTAGGGCATATTATTTCAAGTAATTACATCTTGTCATTGTCGATTATACTAAGGTCCGAACTGCATGCAAGGAACAGTTGATCAAGTGACAAGAACTCCTAAACCGACTTCGTTAATTTTTCAATTCAACGCCGGCTTTACCTCGATGGCGCCCTTAGGCCCATTATAAGGAGCTGCTCATGCCCCCATGTCGTGATGAAAAATTGTCCACGAGATATTCACATTAAGCGCCCGGAAATTAAAATGCGTGTAATATTTGTTCAAGTTATTGTGGTATCCAAGACAAACAAAACGGCCGAGTGAGTGTGTGTGTGTGTGTATAGGCGTGTGTTTGTATGTTAGTGTGTGAGTGCGAATGAGTATGAAAGTGCGAGGTGTGACGAATGTGTTGTCAGGAGTCGCGTTTCGGACTTTCTATAATAAACACGTATTGAAGTAACTGTCGCAGACGATAATTCCCAAACCCAATCCATTTCCCAAACCTGCATATAACACGAAAAGGACCTACACTTGGGGGCTCAACCGAGATTGGAAATTGTGATCGGAAAGTTCGGTGAATTAAAGACGAAAAATAAATCAAAGACGATTGAGACGATTTTAAGATGAACTAATTGTTAGACGGTTATATAGAAGACGTGCGACGCGAAACATTGTGCTGTTTTGTGACGACGTACTTTTGTGTGTATGAATTAGTGAAGAGATGGCTCCAGGTAAAACTATTCAGGACTTCACTTTAAATGAATTAAAGGAAGTATTGAAATCAGCAGGATTAAGTACATCTGGAACAAAGGCCGAATTATTTAATAGGCTAGCGATGGTGGATCCAAATGGTGAGTGGCTTGCGAATACATCTGACGATCAGCAAAATGCTAATAACGATCAAGCCGGTCAGCAAACAAACGGTGACCTAAGGGATAGAGTGCATCCTAATCATCAGCGTATTGACGAAGATGCTTATCGACAACGCGAAATAGAGTTGTATCGGAAAGAGAAGGAATTAGCAGAACGTGAACTCGAAATGGCGTGTCGGGAAATAGATCAGCTTCGCATATTATCTGCCGACACGGGTGTAACTGGAAGAAACGAACTAGTGACGCAACATATTCCGTCTAGAGTCAATGTAAGTGCGATCGCGGATTTGTTAAGTAACTTTGATGGGAGCAACGAGACGTATGGAAAATGGCTAAAGCAGGTGAAACTTCTTTAGACGACGTATAAACTGAGTGAGAATATAACGAAAGTCCTCATTGGTTTACGATTGAAGGGTAAGGCTTTGGATTGGTTCCATTCAAAGCCCAAACACATCGGAATGACGGTTGACTCACTCTTAGACGGAATGAGAGTGATGTTCTCATATAAACAAAGTAGGGTCGCTATGCATAAACAGTTTGAAGAACGAGCTTGGAAAAGATCGGAGACTTTCAACGATTACTTTCATGACAAAATTATTCTAGCAAACCGCGTACCGATTGACGAAGACGAAATAATTGATTACGTTATCGATGGCATACCAGACCCATTTTTGAGAGATCAGGCGCGAATCCAACGATTCGATACGAAAAACTCTTTCCTGGAAGCATTTGAGAAAGTTACAATTCGATCTAAGACGCACCAAAACAATAACATTGGTACGACGAGACGCGATGACCAAGGCTCAGGGCAGCAGAAGAAAGAGGAGGCATCCAGCAGTGTAGTGGTGAGACGGTGTTATAATTGTGGAGAACAGGGCCACATGAGTGTGCGTTGTCCGGCTAAGTCCAAAGGCAGTATACCGCATTTGTTGTACCAAACGGGCAGTTCGAATTTTTAGTAGTACCTTTCGGGCTATGTAACTCCCTGTCAGTCTTCCAGAAATTTATAAATGCTGTTTTTAAGGAATTAATCGATGCAGGAATTGTATTAACGTATATGGACGATCTTATCATTGCATCAGCCGACTATGCTACTGGACTGAAGTACCTTAAGTTAGTTCTAGATACGGCGTGCAATCATGGACTGTTGATTAATTGGGAGAAATGTAGGTTTTTGCAAGATAGCGTGAGATATCTTGGCCACATAGTAGAGAACGGGTGTATTCGTCCGTCAGAATACAAAACAAAAATGGTGATGGGAATTTCTAGACCCGTCAGCGTAAAGCACGTTCAGAGTTTTCTGGGATTAACAGGATATTTCCATAAGTTCATACATCAGTATTCCGTGATTGCCCGTCCGCTGACGAATTTATTAAGAGCGAGTGTGAAGTTTAAGTGGGGTACGAAGGAAGAAAGTGTATTTTAAAGATTGAAACAAAATTTGAGCGATAAACCGGTTTTACGAATTTACAATGTAAGAGCCGAGACCGAGATGCACACGGATGCAAGCATGCATGGTTACGGCGCAGTCCTGATGCAGCGCGATGGCGAGGATGGCTGTATACATCCCGTATTGGGAACTCACAAGTGGCACTCTGACCTCTGGCGGCCGAATATCCAACTGTTCTCTCCCAGTCGCTGCCTCATGTTTACTATGTGACACGTCTCATTTCGTGAGCATTGAGCGGGTTATCGTATTTTATTGAACCAATAAAGGAATAATTTCAACAGGAAAATAATTAATAAGTATCGTGAAAATATGGGTGACGCTCCGTGCGAAGGAATGAGGTTTTCGCCACACGTAACTAAAGGTAAATCGATTTGTGTTGTGTACGGCTGCTCGAGCAAGGGCAGCAGGGATGCGACTATGAGATTTCACAGATTTCCGAAATCTGGACAACGATTTGTTAATATCGAAAATAAACTCGGAGTATCGGAAAAAATCGATAAATTAAAGGCGTAGGAACAAGCAATAAAAATTGGCAAACCGATTTCTCCCCAGGTAAGAATTGCTGAATTATTTCTAATTCGATGTAGATTCTACTGCAGAGCAGAATTTCGGCGGGAGGTTTCGTTATTGGCCTTTGCAGAATGATCATTATATTAATAATTGTAACACGCTTCTCGATTGCAGACGTTCCATCGAAGAAAAAAACTTTGAAAGCCTGTGCAGTGCCTTTATGCAACTTACCAAAGAAGTCAACAGATAAAGTCACAGAGGCTACGGAAAACAAAAATCGTGCGAAGAGAAAATTAGATAAAGAACAGAAGTGACAGGTGTTTTAGAAAATAACAGTAAGAAAAGTTGGAGATGCTGCAGCGGAAGACTCGCCGGTGAATGTGGATGTCGATGTACAATGTGGGGAAACACAATCAGTGCTTGATATACCACTAGCACTTCTATCGTCTGCTGACATTGGCATTCAAGTACGAAGCGGAGACTTGATTCCACTGCTGCGCAGTCTCATTAAAACTGATCGGCAGCTTAGTACTCTCACAGGAATCGAGAACTTTACGATACTGGAGCAAATTGTGAATATTGTACAGAGAGTAAAGCCACACATTGCAAATTCAAAATCGACATTGGAAGAAAATATATTGATGACGTATATCAAACTGAAACAAAACGCATCATCCGCGCTTCTCGCAATTTTGTGTCGTACCTACAGTGCACAGAGCTGTAAAAGAATATTCTACCAAATGTTGGATGTTTTAAGTCGTTGCCTCAGAGTGGCCATTCTTTGGCCATCGAACGATCAAATTTCACGAAATGTTTCTACGTGTTTTCAAGAGTTTGAAGATATTTGGGTTGTTCTGGATTGTACGGAGATATTTTTACAAAAACCAAAAAATCTTTGCTGTCAAATCCTGACATATTCATTTTACAAAGAGACTCATACACTGAAATTTATGACCGGAGTCACTCCAGCTGGTCGGATTTCATTTGTTAGCAAACCGTACGGAGGTAGATCATCTGACAAAGCGATATTTGTCGAAAGCAACTTGTTGAACAAGTTACAGAAAAATGATGCTGTGATGGTTGACAAAGGGTTTCTCATCAATGATATTTGTAAAAATAACAACATAAAACTTATTCGGCCCCCTTTTCTCAAAAAACAAAAACAATTCTCGAGTGACGACGCATGTTTAACTGCAAAAATTGCGAAAGCTAGAGTACACATCGAACGTTCTAATCAAAGGATTAAAACCTTTAAAATTCTGGGGGATAGACTTCCAGCCAAACTTGCATCAAGAATTGAACAAATATTTACTATAATTTGTGGAACAGTAAATCTCAGTTCTCCGATTTTAAAAGACGACAAGTTTTAATTGTTTTGACCACCTTTCTCTACATAACGATAACGAGATCTTGTTTTTAATAGTAACATAAATTATTTCTGTAATAAGTAAACATAAAATTAAAACGGGAATATAATAATACAAATGCGTATGCTTATTTTTACCTTATTAAATCTTATTCTTATTTCTTTCTTTACATATGTACAGCTGGGCAATAAAGTTCTTCAAGGGTATAAATTTAGGCTCAAGCGTTTCAGTGTCTACGCTGTTGAGCAGGCCCTTCGCTCCGCATACCCCTCTTTCTGAGCCCATCGATGCATTACGGCTGGTCAATGGGTTAGCTTACCCCGGCCTGTGGATATTTCTGGAATTAGTTTTTATGTCTTTTTTGAAAGTATTTCGTACTTTACTTTGAGTAGGTAGTCGGGAGAGGGGTATGCGGAGTGAGGGACCTGCTCAACAGCGTAGACACTGAAACGCTTGAGCCTAAATTTCTACCCTTGATGAACTTTATTGCCCAGCTGTACATGAACTTGAAATACATGTGAATGAACGTACGTTGTTAATCATGTATTAAGACAAAGGTTGTGTAACATCATGTTGAAATAAATTTGTTTGACTGTAAAAAGCATTTCTTTAGCAAAATTTTCATCAAAAGGAACATTCACAACAATCATGGTGTTATCGAAAGGCGCGAAAATCACGAAATCAGCATGCTGTAAGTTTAAGACAGCCATGCCTGCTTGCACTTGACCGTAGTACATATGCTTTTTTTTCAAAGTTATGTTATCGTCTATCATAATCAAACATTTCAAATCTTTTATCACGTCGCTAATAGTGTTACTTTGTCCGGCGTAAGGACACTTTATTTCGATTAGTTTGCTTGGTTTGCCTTTCTTGAATACAACTCCATCGGAAAAATACCCTAGCCATCGATTTTGCTGTGATACAATTAATCCGCATTGGATAACTTTCTCCGATGTTACATTGTCATATTCTTTACGTGCAAGGGGTTCACTATCAGTGCCGTGTTTTACAAACTTATTTGAGAAACCTTTAGGATTGAAATAATTTATCGATTTTTTGTGCCAATCAGGATCTTTGTTTTTACTGTAGGTGTACAGCTCATAACATCTCGATCCCGTTATCCTTATTGTGCGTTCTTTCAACCAAACTGAAAATGATGCCATGCTTTCCACACAAATGTCCACCACATCTCGCTCGACTCCACAGCACTCGCTGAGCGGCCGATAAACAAAATCCGCTAGACGTTGCATAAATTCGGATTGCTGATTCTCAAAAATCGTTATTATTTTATCCCTCTGGGGATCAGATGCAGTGATAATACTATTTGGAAGAATAGGAGAGTGCCGTCCAAACCTACGTAAAATCCAGATAAAGTTCCCAAAAGATACATTATTATCGTTTGAGGAACACAGGCAAGGGACACAATATTTAACTGCAAACATCCAAGATTAAAGGAAGATCCTAGTGAAAAAATGAATTTTTGTAAAGTTATAGTGTGAAAGGTCAGATTCTCAAAAGCCAGCTTCATGTTCTAGGATATGGTAGTACAAGGCTAGATATAACCTTTCTACAACCTGTGTTCGAAATTGAGATGTAAGGAACCTTTTACAGCAATTCTTCGAACCCCTACGCAGAGGGTCTGTGAAAGATTTCTTACGTCTCAATTTTCATCGCAGGTTGTTGAAAGTGCCTTGTACTACCATAATCTGCAAAATAGAGCATGCATTCGAGGATCTGATGGTTTATACTATAACTTTACTCCATAAAAATCCATTTGTACACTAGGGTCTTCCCTTGATAAAGTACCAACACCATCGAATTCTATAAGTCATTAAAAAAAAGAGCCTATTAATAAAGTACCAACACCATCAAATTCTATGCACCATTAAAAAAAAAGGCCTTCTCCTAAAAAAGTACCAACACCATCAAATTCTATGAATCATTGAAAAAAAGGGCCTTCTCTTAATAAAATACCAACACCATCGAATTCTACGAATCACTAAAAAAAAGGGGTCTTCTCTTCATAAATTCATGATTTTCTATTTTCAATTCTCTTTGGTTTTACTGTGTAACATCCTATATATTGTCAAATTGGATTCAATATCTAAAACCATGTTCCAAATATAGTTTTCGAACATGGACTCAAATCTTACATGATAGTTCATACCTGCCAATGGCATCTTATTTTCTCATCTAACGAGAATATCTCCTGTTGAACAAATCGACTTTACTATATAAACGTGAGATGAAAGATAATAAGTTTTACGTGTGCTTTGCGAATGCTGATCCTGGAATTCCTTGTAAGATCATGTCTTTCATTATCTCATCTTCCTCATCATTGGATAGGTCATCGATGGGTTTGATACGAAAGCATTCATGGTCTTCCAACGGAACAGGCTTATATTTTTCTAATGTCTTCTTATGAGGATCGCTCCACACGCACCTCTTGTCCGTACAAGATAAAACTTCCAGCTTATCTATATCGGTCCTAGCCATATGACAACTCTGGTTATTTAAGAACGTAGATTATGATTGTGTAGAACGTTACTTACCTGGTAAAAAACAATAACACCGCTAAACAGTGTTTGCATTTTTTACTGAGACCAGCTTTACAGGTACACGTTATGTTGTTAACCACTCCGACTGTATTCAACATTGCGGTAATCTCATGAGGATTGTTTTTTAACTTCGATGTTTGTAGACAGAATGCTCGAATTTTTATCAAATGACTTTCGGCGTCACGGGCATCCTTGTATCTGTCACACCGTTAAGAATAAGAAAGACTTCTGTGTGCGTGTTGCGAGATGGGCGCTGTTGTTGGAAGAGTTTCAGTATACGATCGCACACCGGCCAGGAAAGAATCTCCCGCACGTTGATGCTCTGAGCTGTAATCCCCTTCCTTCGTGCTTGTTGGTGGATAAAAATGAAGATGGGCTCCTTGCTCCGCTAAGGAAAGCGCAAACCAAGGATGGTGATCTAAAAAAGATTATTGACCTGATGCAGCATCGACAGGTAGATAACTTTCTTGTTAAAAATGGTATTTTGTTCAGACAGTGCGACGACGATGTGCGGCTAGTCGTTCTGAAGGCGATGCAATCGCAAGTCATCAAGCGAGTGCACGAAAGAGGACATTTCGCCATCAATAAGATGTGGACGCTTTTGAAGAAGGATTATTGGTTCCGAGACGTGCGCTCAAAGGTCGAGAAGGTCATCCGCAACTGTGTTGACTGTGTTTTGGCAGAAAGGAAGTACGGCAGACAGGAGGGCTTCCTTCACCCGATTGATAAGGGCGACATACCCCTAGATACCTATTACATTGACCATTAAGGGCCGCTGCTCTCCACAAAAAAAAACTATTGCCACATTTTTGTTGTCATAGATGCGTTCCCAAAATTCGTATGGCTCTATGCAACAAGGACGACTACCACCGCCGAAGTATTGGACCGGTTGCGCAAGCAGTCGGCGGTATTTGGGAACCCAAGGAGAATAATATCCGATAGGGGGGCGGCGTTTACATCGAATGATTTCAAGGACTACTGTAAGGAAGAAGGCATTTCGCATATGTTGATCACGACAGGGGTGCCTAGGGCAAACGGGCAAGTTAAACGCGTCAACTGTACGCTCATACCGTTGCTGACGAAACTTTCCGCGCCTAACTGTGACGAATGGCACAAGTATCTGGAGATAGCACAGAGATACCTCAATGCAACACCGAGCCGAAGTATCGAGGCGTCACCTTTCCAGCTGCTGTGCGGAACAAATATGAGAATGCAAGGTGACATCAGGAGCAAAGAGATGATTGAAAACGAGTGGGCATTGATATTTCAAGAGGAACGCGACGAACTGAGAGATCGAGCAAAAGCAAAAATATCAATTCAGTTTTAAATCAGCATTACTTAGTTGTACCGATACAGTTGAGAGTTGCGCATCTATCGTTAACCAACGTTCGCCTATAGTTATTATGCCATGATATGAACATATCAAAGCCATGAAATGACGAAACTCTATGTATCCTGGCCATACCTATTATTGGTACACTGGCCTGATACTTTTTCTAAAATCTCCCTTTCTGTTCTACCGGCAGTAAATACACACAACTCGCATTAATTTCTTCGTTAGACAATAACCAAGAGATTGAAGTGTATATTCTCTATTAAAAGACATATGCTGATTTTATTTCACGCTGCAGCAATTGGTCATTTTCAGAACAATCTATGCCCGCCAAGCTTGTATCGTCATCCGAGATAACTGCCTTCAACAATATTTCCCGTCACTAATATGCTGTTTTGTTGAAGGTAACGAATGATTTTCTACGAGTTTTCCATCGATTCCCATTGAATAGCCTTCGCAGAACAGAAGTGGAACATGAAAATTAACTGAGGGAGTGCTTGGCTTTGTTGCCTGACTTCACGCACCAGGTTTTTGTACTATTTTACGTGAAGAAATGATGTTTGTAATGTGTCCCTGAAACAGAGACTGATGTTTTCGAGGTTGTGGCTGGCAAAACCATTTTGTACTCTGATCAATCATTGCAATGCTTTTTATTTCGTGGCAACTTGAAGGAAATTAAAACCACTCGTATGTTCAGTTGCATTACCTTAGGCTACAAATGGGTTAGCACGGAACTGACTTTAATGCATTATACACATACTGAGATCTACTTCTATTCATATGTAATGAAACGAAGTACAATCAACACATGCGTTTTACGGTTTGCGCCAAACACACGGAATATTATATTCGACCAAGAAATCTTCTTCTGCGAATTGTACGATAGCATGTACTGAAGTCATAGTTTACGCTACCGCGTATGATTCCAATCCATTGAGACGCATCCGCATATTTAGATGTACAGATGCATGGAATATACATGTAGTATTTAAGTTATTTTCTGCTGATTAAATAATAAAGTTCTAAAGTTCAAGAAAGAGCGTATAGTGCAGTGAAAAGTTTAGTTTGAGAGGAATAGAGTCGGGCGCCAGTATTATGAGCGATAGACTAAATAGAGACAAATAAGGTTCAATATCTAAGGGTGTGAGAAGAATGAATGTGTGGTTAAGTGTCCAAGAGAAGTTATGGGTAAGACGTCTGGAGACTTTGAGAATCGAATGACTGCAGTGTGCGTGTGGCGGATGCATGGTAACACTAAGCGAGGACGAGAGTGAGACTGTGTGAATGTGTGGATGAGAACGCACCAGAAATGTTTAAAAAATGACTAAGTAAGGAGAGCTAGGGACTTCGTTGTATCAGAGTATAAGCATTAGTTGATTTTGGAAAGCGAAGCAGAGAAGCCCGCAGAGGGTCGAGATGTATTGGAATATTATACTTCTTATTTTGTTATTACTAAATAAATGCCGTCACTAATTAAATACTTTCTGTTGGATTGATTACGGGAATGTTCCTATATACATTACAACAATTTCTCTAGATCGATATGATATCCAAGGAAAACATTAATTTCTATACAAACACTGAAGTTCCGGGCTTATGGGTTGTAGTCCAGCACTTCGATCAATGTCTCACACCTGCACCTCAACCGAAATCCATTTATACGTTCTTGAGATACTCACCCCCTAGTTTTCAATTCAGAAACAAATCTCCGCAAATGATCGAATTTTCAGCTCAACTCAGTCCCTCAATACAATTTTTCCGAATATTTCGTCAATATTAAATTCCTCTAAACCAACCTGATTCTGCAGGAATAATGGAACTAGTCCAGAAATACACCTGCACCTGCACAAATCAAGGGCGTCGCCAGCCAATGGGCCAGGGAGGGGGGGGGGGGGGGGGGCAGCTGCCCCCCGTTGGCGACACCCATGGTACAAACGATGGTGATAGTATTGATGAAATAATAATAATAACGATAATAAGTATAATAATGGTAATAACGATAATGACGATGATTATAATGATAATTATAATGATAATGATAATGATAATGATAATGATAATGATAATGATAATAATAATGATAATAATAATAATAATAATATAAATAATATAAATAATGGCATAATCAGAAATATTAGAAGCGCCCTGGCCTACGGATACTTTATGGTCGATTATGGCTCAAAAACAATAGGGGGCGAGATTTCGGTGTCAAGAACACCCCCTCCAAATTGCAAGTTCATAAGTGCAACGGTTCGATAGATATCGTGGTCTCAAGGAAAAAAAGGAAGAAGCAGAAGAAGAAGAAGCAGAAGATTATGTTTTTCGATCATCTTTGACGGTCAATATCGACGAACCGCTTTGTCGATTTCGCGCAACTTTAGGGAGCAAGGTTATGTAAAGGGGACCGTGAGCATCCGTAAATTTTATTGCAAAATATTGAGCGGTTCCAAAGATATAACAGATTTTTTACAAGAACAAGAGCTTGCTCGACAGCTCGAGTAAACGATTCGAGGCTAGCGCGCCGGCCTACAGTACTTGGCGCCGATTCGCTGCCGCAAATCTTGATACTATATTCACGCCAGTACAAAAGGAATATTAGCGACGCTGGTGGTGAAAAAAGGTAATCTAATATGTACGATTTTAAGTACACGTCGCAGGTAAGTTTTCATAAAATAGATGATATATTGATATAATATTATGATTTCTTATAGAACTCATTATCTCGAGAATTCATGCTAAAATAACCGAATTTATATGGAGGGGATTTTTCTCAAAATCAATCCGAGCGGACTGAAGTAGTTTTCCCTCTGATTCCTTTATACCGTGAGGTTATAGGGAAGGGAATCACAGGATGCAGGCAACCCAACAATCAAAATTTGGGTTGCCTGCATCTAGTGAACGGCTTCCCTATAACCTCACGGTATATATATATATATATATATATATATATATATATATATATATATATATATATATATATATATATATATATATATATATATATATATATATATATATATATATATATATATATATATATATATATATATATATATATATATATATATATATATATATATATATATATATATATATATATATATATATATATATATATATATATATATATATATATATATATATATATATATATATATATATATATATATATATATATATATATATATATATATATATATATATATATATATATATATATATATATATATATATATATATATATATATATATATATATATATATATATATATATATTATATATATATATATATATACCTATATGGGCAAGTCCACCAATTATCAACCAATGAACTGGACGTCAAAAATTTGATTTGTTTGAAATTTTTACCTTTCATAGTATGGTCTAAGATTGGAAAGTTCACCAAGTCTCATCCCTTTGAGACCTACCGTTCACGAGATATGCAACATTCAACTTTCGTACTTTGACGTAACTGAGGATTGAATGCAAATTTTTATCGTATCTTTGTCGCTGAAAAATAAATATGAAAAAATAGGTTTCTCATGTGAAAAATTCTCAGCATTTCGAATATATCTTTTGTTTTCGAATATCTTTTCAAAATCTATTGAAAAAACACGTTTTTTGAGAAAAAAACAGCTTTTTCGAGTGCGCCACCAAATTCAATCATTCTTCCGAATTTTTTATCTGAAAGCTGAGATTTTTTCAATGAGAATCCCAAATTTGTAAAGTGGGACAGCCGCGGGATCTCGCGTAAGCTGAGATTAATTGATGAAAAGTGTATTATTCAAAGACTTTTGTCAATTGAGCGTGTAAATAATGCTACAAAATGAACATGAAAAAATAGGTTTCCTACGTGAAAAATTCTCACCTTTTCGAATATATCTTTTATTTTCGAATATCTTTTCAAAATCCATTGGAAAAACACGTTTTTTGAGAAAAAACAGCTTTTTTGAGTGCGCCGCCATGGTTTATCATTCTTTTGAATTTTTTATCCGAAAGCTGAGATTTTTTCATCAAGAAACCCAAATTTGTAGAGTGGGATGGTGGCGGGATCTCGCGTGAGCTGAATTCAATTGATGAAAAGTGTATTATTTAGACGCTTAAGTGACAAAGGTCTGTGAAAAATACACTTTTCATTGATTGAATTCAGCTCACGCGAGATCCCGCCACCATCCCACTCTACAAATTTGGGTTTCTTGATGGAAAAATCTCAGCTTTCGGATAAAAAATTCAAAAGAATGATAAACCATGGCGGCGCACTCAAAAAGGCTGTTTTTTCTCAAAAAACGTGTTTTTCCAATGGTTTTTGAAAAGATATTTGAAAATAAAAGATATATTCGAAAAGGTGAGAATTTTTCACGTAGGAAACCTATTTTTTCATGTTCATTTTGTAGCATTATTTACACGCTCAATTGACAAAAGTCTTTGAATAATACGCTTTTCATCAATTAATCTCAGCTTACGCGAGATCCCGTGGCTGTCCCACTTTACAAATTTGGGATTCTCATTGACAAAATCTCAGCTTTCAGATAAAAAATTCGGAAGAATGATTGAATTTGGTGGCGCACTCGAAAAAGCTGTTTTTTCTCAAAAAACGTGTTTTTTCAATAGATTTTGAAAAGATATTCGAAAACAAAAGATATATTCGAAATGCTGAGAATTTTTCACATGAGAAACCTATTTTTTCATATTTATTTTTCAGCGACAAAGATACGATAAAAATTTGCATTCAATCCTCAGTTACGTCAAAGTACGAAAGTTGAATGTTGCATATCTCGTGAACGGTAGGTCTCAAAGGGATGAGACTTGGTGAACTTTCCAATCTTAGACCATACTATGAAAGGTAAAAATTTCAAACAAATCAAATTTTTGACGTCCAGTTCATTGGTTGATAATTGGTGGACTTGCCCATATATATTTCGATACTGACTTTAATACTACGAATAAAAGATCTCCTTTTCTCATATGATGTTGAGTTGCAAAAATTTGAACTCGCTAAATAACTACATGGTAATATTGAGAACGAGATGAAATATAATTGAACGATCAAACGAACTTACCTGTACGTGAAGTTCGATCGTAATTATATGTAATCTCGTTCGAAGATATTACAAACCCACCCAGATCATGTGAATTCATTCTCTCCCCTACCCCCCACAAAAAAATAAAAAAATTCAAATTTTAACAATCTCTGAAGAATATGAGGTTGGATGGGGGCTGCGGACATGCAGCCAAGCAGTCCCCTCCACACCCCTTTTAGTTTCGCTAAAGGTTGTGACATCTGGCGGGACAGAGGGGAACTACATGGTAATATCTTCGAACGAGATTACATATAATTACGATCGAACTTCACGTACAGGTAAGTTCGTTTGATCGTTCAACAATACAATAATTGATATTAGAATGTATTAAAAATATTTTTCTCTGAAAAAATTCAAGAGTTAAAAAACTGATCAATTAAATTATCAATGATAGAAAATTAATTCCGTTATTATTACTCTTCAACGTTAAGGCTGGATTTTCACGGAAGTAAATTACTGCGACAGCAAAATACTGCCGCAGCGCCACGCTGCGATAGCGAAAAACTGTCCGTGAAAATGCACCCGCAGCGGCAGCAAAACACTGCACGTCAAGCGCGCGTAAGTTGAACCGGTGATCAACTCATGATCAATTACGCGCGCTTGCGCACGCTTGACGTGCAGCGTATTGCTGCCGCTGCGGGCGCATTTTTACGGGCAGTTTTTCGCTGCCGCAGCGTAGCGCTGCAGCAGTATTTTGCTGTCGCAGTAATTTGCTTCCGTGAAAATCCAGCCTCAGAATCAACTTTCAATTGCACATAAATATTTTCTGCTTGCTAAGAATAAAATAGAAATTCTTGAAATTAATTTTATTTTATAATAATTCATAATTTTTTAATTAGTATAACTTACCTATATTATGTATAATGGGGGGGTGACACATGCTATTCTCCCTGTACTTAAAAATGAAACGCATTTTGTCCGCATTTTTTAGTTCCTCTATCGCTCTGTACATGGCGCTAGTTATTTTCTGCTCGAGTGGCTCGAGCGCTGATTGAGTCACACTCACTGATCTCTATACCAACTCTAGGTATACTAGATCAGTGATCACACTGCAAGCACAAGACTACTAGCGCCATACACAGAGCAATGAAGGAACTAGAAAATGCGGACAGAATGCGAACCTAGGTCGCGCATTGAGTTTCGATACTCTTAATTTTTCCTTTTCAATTAACACGTAAAAATTGTTTTTTCAACACAGCGTGCGGAAAGTACGTTTTTCCGTGCCTGTGGAGCGTGCGGAAAGTGATTGTTTCCCGTACTGAACCGTAATATGTCACAAATTTTCATTGTAAACTGAAATGAGTTCGTTGCTATGTTACTTCATTGTTTCTTTTCCTTCCCACACCTCGTGTTAAAAAATATCATACGTAACAAATGCGGACTGGTGATCCCTGCACTCGTGCGTCTTACCGGCCTAGCTACGCTCGGGCGGCAAACGTCGCACTTGAGCGATGGGATCACCAACTTTCCGCATTTGTTACGTAATATACTATTTCAACCGTTCAGTTCTCATGGAATTTTTCCTGGGCAGTCGCGGGCAGTTTGAATCGCTTTGGAGCTTCAATACTGTAAATCAAAAACGAGTACAAGAATCGTCGAAAAAACGTGTAATAATATTGACATAATTGGAAAATATGGGCATAAAACGGATTTGTAGATTATTTTCAAAATATCTTTGAAATGAAGAGGTTTAGAATAATTATACAGGAAAGATTTTTGTAGAGAATTCTATGAACTATAAAAAAGGTCTTATAATATGTTTCACTAAAACCGTTGACTGATAATCGTGGTAGAAACCATAAAAACGTAATTCCACTATGATTTGTAGATTATTTTCAAAATATCTCTGAAATGAAGAGGTTTAGAGTAATTATACAGCAAAGATTTTTGTAGAGAATTCTATGAACTACAAAAAAGGTATTATAATATGTTTCACTAAAACCGTTGACTCATCATCGTGGTAGAAAACATAAAAACGTAATTCCACTATGTATCAACTTATACAAACAAGTTGTAGGAAGGAAAAAAATCAATCTGCGATTAAAATATATGTTCAGCATATAATGAAAGCCCCCCGGCTATTCAGACTGCCCACGATTACCCGGGAAAAATTAAATGAGCACTGCACGGTCGAGAAACAATTTTTACGTGTTAATTGAATAGGAAAAATTGAGACTCAATGCGCGACCTCTTGGAATTATCAGACAGGTTCCAAGTTTTTACAGGATCGTTATTGTAGGTCAAATACTCACATTTGAAATTGTTTCGGACGAAATAAGAAATCATTTTTTTTCTAGCTAGGCCTAATGTATACATGTATACAGTCATACAGAAATGGCTCTCCATTTTAGGATCTTTTGGTCTTTGGTCTCCTTATTGCTACTTATTGCTACTTCGTGCCTAGCATCCCTGTAATTTATGGGTCCCAATAAGCACAGACGTTGACTGAAGAGTGCTAATCTGTATTTGCGTTGGATTTGCGAAATTATGGAAAATCGAATGCACTAAAATCTATATTCTAGACCCACTTTTCGTTTGAGTTCTCTATTTCTCGTAAGCTAAATTTATGTTTTTTATCAACGGTTTCGAAAAGTATTCTCTTGATAAACCAAAGTTTATGAAAAACGTCTTAATATTATTAGGATATTTGCTTCTGGACTATTATTTGAATATTACCGCGATAATAAAGTGGCGGCATCTGTCGAAACCTCTAGTCTACTTATCGCGACGCAACAGTTCATAGCATAGCGCCAGTTTGATCCATCTCTGCGTCTATGTAATACGTATTCTTTAGACTTGTCGCTCACCCTGACCGCATAGTGCATGGCTGTGTGTGCAGTGCAAACAAACATGTCGACGATGGAGGGTTCGCTGAGCAAGTGGACAAACGTAGTGAATGGTTGGCAGTATCGATGGTTTGTACTCGACGACAATGCCGGTCTTCTATCCTACTACACGGTGAGAAGTTACTGGATCCTATAAACCAATAACTAACGCAAGCCTAAAGCTTGTTCCTCAGCGAGATCAATCAATCCAACGACATGACGTTGACAGGTTACACCCACTTCCTTCCGTTAAGTAGTTAACCCTCAAAGAGCACATTATCATTTTACGCGAAGTAAATGGCACTTTGGAGCGATATAAAATCCGAACTTTGATCGTTTTCTGTATTGTCTGTTATTATCGGTTTCTGTATTTTGTGTTTTCAGTGAATTTTTTTCTATATTTTAAACACTATTTTTAACTACCTCTACCATTTCCGAACTCATGTCTGTTAATGATAAGACGCGATGACGCTCAACAGAAAATGGAAATACCAAAAAAGCCAAAAAGCACGTTTTGACATAGATTGATTGTGATACCACAATATTCCAGTATGCCCGAGGGTATGCCCATCTATAGTTGATACAAGTTATGAAAGTAACAAAATGAGCGTAGCTCTGTTTTCCATAAATTCATTCTAGTGAAATTGCCTGTTTGTCAATACCTTGGGTTAATCTTTTACACTTACATATTACTGAAAGTTACACTTCAGATTATTATGCATACGTATGGTAATCGCTAATCATTACACTCTTGTTTCGTAGTAAGATGGAGCCCCAATAAAGAGTCACTGAATTAAGTGGGTAAGTTTTGGCTTCTTGCTCGGACATGGTGGGTTTGCATATGCAGCAAACACATAGATCGTTTAGAAATTGATCAAATAATCTGACTCTAAAGATGAGTTATCCAATTTTCAAACTCTGTTTTTATTTACACAAATTGCTTAAACTTATTTTCTTTCGACTAAGCAGCCTTCTTCTCAGGTGATACATAATTTTTTCTATAAAAGTTTATGAACAAGACAAGGTTTGCTATAAGATTCCCAATGAATAAGCTGGCTGCAGTTGTTGAAATATCGCATGAAGGAGACAATGCTTGAGTGGCGTGCATCACGAGTATACAAAATTGAACCTGTTCAAAAGACTGTTATTAGTTTGCTGCAAAGTGTTTAAGTTTCATTATGAAATTCTATACTTTTGTGTAAAGAAAAAGTTATGCTTTTGTAGGAGGCAGGAGATACACTCACTAGTTGAATGATGGTAATGTAGGGCTTGATAAAGCCTACTATCCATTGAACTTTCCGACCTCTACTTGACAACAGGTAGTAGCTATACATTATAATGTGTACAGAGCTGTTCACTATTATAGGGAATGTGCACATGGCTCCTGCGAAATACCTGACGGATATCCAGGTTATAGTGAACGTTGTAACGTGGTGATAAAGATGCAGGAAAGATATTTGTTTATCTTTTTTCCTGAGAACAAACACCGCCGTTTCTGATAGATCAATTAGTTTCAGTATCATGGTCCACCAGATTGCCTCAGCTTGCTGCAATCAGAATTTTCAAAAGAATTATCTCTCTGTACGATGAACCGTTAATATTCATTAATTTTCGAGCACCATAATAGGCGGTCTTGTAAACATATTTAGTGAAAAATCGACCTACATAAAAAGTTATTAGATTTTGATTGAATTGAAATCAAACCCCTGTGCCAAAAAATATGAATAGTTTCTTTCCCCAGCAAATGTTGAAAGCTTCTCTCATGAAATGTTCCTCCACCTTGACTAAGAACGACCATAATACATTTATGTCTTTTAAAAAAAATTCGGAATATACTTGTGTAGGATATAAGATCTCTGAGATTGTTTACCTGGATGGCCATAGGATCCATAGAGTAATCTACAGGCTCACATCCTACAGTGAGGTGCGTTAGCCATCCGGCTGTCATCAGCATATAGATGATTATTGCATTGGCAACAATTTGGAATGTGTTGTAGTACGTTATAAATGTTTTTAATGAATATGGCTTTGCATCTTTCATCCACCGTGGCCCGCAGATTAACACAAAGTAAAGATAACTTGCTAGGATTGTTATTACTGGCACTGGCGATGACATCAGCCACCAATTCGTTGTCCGTAAATCTATGAATGGTTGCAAATAACAAACAGAATGTTTATCAAGAAATAGGTTTATAACAACAGTTACTATACTTGACTACACAAGTTGTTTATTCATCATTGAAAACATTGAGACCTGATGATCTTATTAAAATATTACTTCTTTCATTTAGTGACAAATATTTATAGAATTTGTTAAGGGGTATATGTTGGATTCCATCGTTCGAACTAGACCAGATAAAGACCTCAATGTCTCCGATTAAATTAATTTTCGGATATGTTCTACTACTCTCACGATTAGCAACTTTCGTGTATGTAATCGATGTGTGGCTATTTTTGCCTCTGCTGTGCAAACTATACAATTTTCCGGTATTCCACGTCAACGACATCTGCATATGGACCATTATTTCAATTTTGTGACAAGTTTGTACCTTGGGTTTCTCAAACTTTTTCTATGTATAAAAATCGATTTGATGCACCAAGAAAGGATAGAATTAACCCTATCAAAGCTCTAAAACTTTACTCAAAAGTGGTAATGAGCATTTGAAGTTAGAAAAAAAATAAAGAGTTGATTTTCACTCGATTTGTTTTAGCAATCTGTCATTGGTAAAAAAAATGTTTGAAACATACAGTTTTCTGTAAAAAATGTTCAGCTTTGCAAGAAAAATATTTTCGAAGCACAGAAAGTTCTGTAAGTAGGCGAAAAATGCATTCGAATGGGACCTGTACCCTTCAATAACCACTTTTATTTTGGTGGACTCAATTTATGTAAGGCGAAGTCTATAAAATCTCCAATAATTTCCAAATATGTCTCAAAATACAAATAATCAAATATCAAAAGATAACATCAATAAAATATTTCTTCAAACCGTACCAAGATTTGAAATAATTATGTTCCAGGTATATATTTGTCCAAAAAAAAAAGAATTAACAATCTTATAGCATCAAGATTCGATGCAAAAGCAGAATTCTTTCACTAATCTTTGGATGTCATGTATGAATTTTTCCAAATCTTACTCGTTTTGTTACACTTCGAATAGTTACCAAAATAATAGCTTACCCGCCGGGTCTTCAATGTAGTAATGATACGTTTCTGTTAGCCCCATAATTGTGTATTATTTATCCAACAAGCCAACCAACCAACCAAATTTATCTTGCTTCACATAGGCACTGTGTGTAATGACAGAATACGAACTTGATTCGAACTTATGTTGTGGTCATGATGAATGGGCAATATGTAAACCTAATCAATTCGAAGACATGGTTCATATACAAGACCCAAATGCCTCCCCCCCCCCTTCAAATAATTATACTGTACGTCATTACATTGTAATTATAATTATATGCAACTCCTTGTCCTCATGCAGAATTGGCAAGAACTTAGCTATTGGTCCATCCCGATCTACTTTTTGACTATCAAGACATGAGATGAGAATGATGAGAATTTTTTTGTATTATACTCAGGACTTTCCATCAACCAAATGTGAGGATGATCTAGTGTTTTGGTCAGATAATTTGTAAAGTCTATAAACTCTGTAGGGTACCAGTGTGGTTGAAAATGAAAAGTCTTGTCATAACTGCAAATATATTAAAGGCTTATTTGAAATTTGAATGTGCAAATATGCTAAGCAGAATTGGTTTGCAGTGACATAAAAAATGGTAATGATATTCTAATAGTCGCCGATCAATATTCTTATATATACAGGCCACCTTTGACACTAGTGAGGAAGAGCATTCTTGTATATAATTAAACAGTTGATAACGTCAGCATTGTTAACTTCAGCTTGAATATTAAAATAGTGATGTATTGTATAGAGCAAGGAGAAGATGATGCGAGGTGCACGACGAGGCTGCGTCAGACTGCGTGGTGCTGTTATCGGAATTGATGACGAGGATGACAGTACATTTACTATAACAACTTCCTCGTCCAAAGATGATGCAAAAACTTTTCACTTCCAAACACGAGATGGTGAGGAAAGAGAACGCTGGGTCAGGGCTCTGGAAGATACTATATTACGACATGCACATGCGGTACAACCTATCACATGAATATAATATGTTTAGAAATTACAAATCACAAAAATACTTGAACGCATCGTGTCATATTTATCATACAATACAGGTCAAATGTTTAACCTAATGACCTTCTCAAAGCTGTGTTGCTGATAATTTGAATTATGATTTTCACTGCAGTTGTTAAATCATGCATGTGAGACCCTTGAGTAGCCTTCTGTTATTCCAAAGATACTTTTGTGAAACGCCCTTTGCGTTGAATGTCATGAGATAACCAGTATTCATACCTTAGTATAATTAATTCATTTCAATATAATTCTAAACAGCTTCATATTTTTAGCTTTTCGAATCGATTTTCCGCTTTTCATGAGCTGTTTCTACCTTCCCATATTCTTTTTTTACCTGAAAACTGGGCAATAATATGACCCAACTACTTGATTTATTGTTACATAAGGAGAAATATGAATTTAGATGAAGATTACATTGCGATTATGAATGTATTTATTTATATGTTTAAGCGTTGGGATCCCTTGAAACCACCACCCAAGCAAGACTTTGATCGGAAAGTCGCTGAGGCAGATGCTTATCTTCAATTATTGATTGATCAAATAAAATTAGTTGAAGTTAAGAAGCAAAATATTGCTGAAAAAGAAGAAGAAAAACTACAAATTTATACAGCAGTCTTAACCCAAGCCAATGCAATGCTAAACTCGGTCAAGCACACCATTGTCCAACTGCAAATTGCCAAGGTAAATGATATCGAACAAAGTCCAATGAATTTCATTCGTAGGCACTGTGGATCATAATAAAATTCCGATATCAATTCTAAAACATTTTTGGTCAGCCAAAGAAAAATTTTCAAGCATAAAAAATTGAAAATCAAATCGGAGATGGTGAGCTCTGGAGCTATATGGAGTTGACGTGAACAGCCCCATATGTATGTGTACCAAATAGTTCATTGGTTCATAAAATCGCAATTTAGATCATAACACAGCTCAACAAAAATAAATTTTTTTGTTTGTTGCTCTTGCTATATCTGCGAATTTTTGTGACTAAGAATACATAATTTACAAATGAAGTCATGAGTGTACCAGATTGGCTCTAGTTTTGATGTTATTGGGAGTGTGTCTTTCTCCAAAATTTTACAGAAGGAAGTCTTGTGAGAAGTGTGTCTCTAAAATGAAATATATTTTTTACCCTTTTCCACTGTTATGTAAATGAACTAGATACTAAAATAAAATAATTAAGTGTGTATTTTTCAATAAACTTTTCATATTCAGAATTGGAATCAAATTCTCATAAATACTGCTTCTTACAGTGAAATATAAAAATAGTAGTTACTTAAAAAACTAGAGCTAATCTTACAAAATCATGCGTAGTTTCTTAATTGTCAGCATAAAATCATCTCAGAACCACTCTCGTATCAAGGGTAACAAAGTCACTGTTGATCAGTGTAATCGAGGAGTAATTTGGCATGATTTTAGAATTGTCATGTAACTGATTAGATATTTTTTTAGAATACGGCCATACCAGTGAACGGGATATACCGAGGTCCTGTGGAACCTATTCACGTCTTACCAACACTCACACATGGTAAGGACTTCTTCCCAAAATTCCTTTCAGTTTTGAATCCAAATTCTTGTTATTGCAGTTACTGCTGGAGACCCAGAAGCAACGGTACAAGCTGGTATTGAAATGGGTTTTGAATGCCTTGAGCCACGGATACCAATCTTGCCCAATGGTAAATTCAATTTTCAAAATTTTGCTACCCCGGTGTTTGTTGTACTTGTAAAGAAATTCTCGAGCCAGCTTTTGACATCAGCTATACCGTGTGTTCAAGATAAGGCGTTACGAATTTTCATCTCGGAATCAAAGCGTTTCCGAACAAAACTTTTCCAACAAAAGTTGTATCATTTCAAGGAGGAAAAATGGTAGCATTTGTCATTCTTTTATTTAGTGGACGGTGTCAAAGTTATTTTAAGGTCAACTTCGTTTTTTAAAATGGAAACCTATATTTATTATTACGTAATTTTATTCTACTTGAAAAATGAAATGACTTACGTATGAAACATTGTTTTGTGAGACACCAATCTTTCAAGATATTCAGCTAAATGACTAGAAATTTGATAACTTTTAAGAACTTTTCACCTCTAAACCATCAAGTTTGGTGAAACATTGCAAGGGACAAAAAATGCATAATTTCATGCAAAGCTTCTTGGAGAATAATTTCAGAATTTCTTCCTATAATTTTTTATTGAAACTTCTTTAATTGCGTGAAAAAATGCTACAATCATTCTCCATGAATCTTTGCAGAAATTACACACCTTTTGTCCTTTGTAATTTTTCTCCAAACTTGATAGTTTAGAGGTGAAAAAAGTTCTTAAAAGTTCTTAAAAACTGAACAATCTCTAGTTATTTAGCTGAATATCATGAAAAATTGGTGTTTCACAAAAAAATGTTTCATATGAAAGTCATTTGATTTTTCAAGTAGAACAAGAGATTTAGGTTTCCATTTCAAAAAACCAAGTTGACCTTGAAATAACTTTGAAACCGTCAACGAAATAAAAAATAAGTACCATCATTTTTTCCTCTTAAAACGATACAACGTTTGTTGGAAACGTTTTGCCCGCAAACGGCTTATCGTGAACACCTGGTATAAAACGATAGAAGTAAAATGAAGTTCTGCATTTTATAATAAAACGAAATTTGGTTTCATTTTTATTCTAGCCATCAACCTTCTAGTGCCAGAATTCTCGTATTCATCGTCAGACGAAGATGACGACTACTTTGACGCAACTGAAGAGATTATTTCATCCCCTGCTTCGGCACACAACCATTTTTCTCTGTAAGTATCAGCCATCATCATATTTACAATCGCCCGATTTTCTGATGATGCACTACGGGTAATGAGCTCTTAAAGCTGAAGGAAACGTTCTGCTCTTCATTTTTCGCGGACATGTGGATATTTTTCGACCGATGGTGTTGTTCGAGTTCATCCTCTTGCTCGCCTTTTCAGCCGCGTTCAACCCGAAAGCTGTGAAAAACGGTTATCGCAACATTAGTAAAAGCTTTTCAAAAAACATTTAGTTGAAACTTTCTTTTGTAAATGACACTATTGTTGCTTCTCTTTCACGAGTTGCTCATGCAACCCAGTTTATGTGTTAGCTGATTGCCGACGCAATAAGAATTTCGAAAATTATGATCCATGAGGAACTAGTATTTCAAAATCGTGTTTTATCTAACCATTCTAATATACATATGAGCAAAACGCGGACCAAATGAGTGGCGTGAAAATTTTTTGAGATGTTTTTGAGAGAATAAATAGCCAACACGCATTCAACACTGTGTAGTGCACAGAGTCTACTTGAATTTTTGTCACAAACGGCATTTTGCTTTTGCTAAAGTGTCATGGTTTTTGTGTTTCCAAATTACATATGAAAATTGTTGTCAAAAATCGCTGCAGTATATTAAATACATGCGTATCTTGCTTCACCAATAATGGTTTTTTCACTTACTTGGCTTATGACGCTAATGCATCTATTGTTATCCTGATGCTTCACGATATGTTAAATCACTTTCAAGTACATTTTTTTTAAGTTTGGGGAAATCCTTGAGTAGATTCACGGATTTAATACTTTGTCGATTTCAAATATTATTCGGAAGATATCGGACTTGGGTATGTATTTATATTCCCAAATTGTATTATACATTACAGGCGACTCGTCAATGAAAGGCTACAGCAAGTGGCCGAAAATAGTTCAGGAGATAACCGGAAACAGCCTAATCCACCTCCTACTAAGGGAGATGGATCTCTAGACTATGACGGTAAGTCGAGTGTTACATAGAATTCATGTGATTTGTAATTGGAGAGTTATAATAACTTCGAACCACAATACTCCAAGTATCATAATTAGAAAAAAATTTAAATATTTAATGTTTTTCCGTGTTCCACCGCCAATGCTAATAGCCCGATAATACACGAAAAATACCGATTTCTCGATGCAGTTGTGGAAATGATTTCTCTGTATTAAAGTTTGCAGTTTTCATGCTTGTCTAAAACTAGTTATGATCAGAACATTGTGAAAATTAATTGCACTAGTATTAGACGAAGGTCCATTGGCCTAGGTTTACACAGGTCTGATGGTACACAAGGGTTTTTTATCATACACAATATCAGGATGATACATAAACTTTTCGTATTCCAAGATTACAGTAGTATATAACATAACCTCGCATGGCCGATGCCTTGAGGTTGTAAGTGACAATATACATCCTTTTTTCATTGTAAAGCCAAAAGGTCGTATATTTTTTTGTTGATTGATTTCTATTTGTGCAGAAGCGATAAAAATTCGTTCAGAAACATCGAGATTTAATAACTGAGAAATTAGAGGCAGAGGGTTATAAGTACTAACAACAGATACGGACTTTTGGATTTAAAAAATCTTAATTTCCACTAAATTTAAGCTGGAAGGTCGGATCTGCCAACACATAGGACCTTTTGCTCATAAGTTTTTGATTAGTTTATTCTAGTTTGTTTTCGTGTTTTTATCCGTTTTGGAGCAAATGAGAACGAAATAAAATTTATAAAGCCTCTTGGCTAGAATTCAGCAGTCGCCTCTAACTAAAAGTCACTTTATAAAAATGCCGCTAAAGTCGATTTTAACTCTGTTGAATCTTATGGCTAAAAGCGACCTTTAGTTAGAGGCGACTGTTGAATACTGGCCCTTGGCTTTAAAATTGCCTTTTTGCTAGTTACGACCTTATGGCATTAGTCGCACGATATATCTAGGTATACTAAATCAGTAGCACTCAGAAGTATGAGACCATTTACAATCATTACCATTGGAGATCTACTACTAGGTGGTAGAAAAAACTATTTTCAGAGAAATAGTCACTTGTACGAAAGAAGAAATAGATGACATACAACAGATTTTGTGCAGTCAAACTCTGTTTTTACTGTTACGAAGGGTATTGGACAGAAATTTATGAATTTAGGTTAAATTGTATACAATTAAGGGGATGGTCTAGTCGATTTTGACCGGCATTTTTATTCTTTCGAATATCTCGGAAACGGAGTTCTCAATCGGATTATCCTTTTGGTAGGAGATGAATGACGAGCAATGAGTTCGAGTTAGCATGAAAATTCAAGGAAATAAAACTATTACCTATTTTTTTTTTTGTCGCAAAATGTGGGCGTGTCACTTATGTCAACTTATATCAGAGTCTACGCATCGTTTTCGCAAAAATGAGGGTCAGAGCCCCATTCCATATAGAATTACGAATACACCCATCAAAAACATCTCTGTTTTATGCAGAAATGAGGTCTGATTCTGAAAACTCACAGTTCGTTGTAATTAGTGATTGTAAATTGTTGGAAAGCCATGATAATTCTTAGCTCCCGCATTGCCCGAGAGAGAGAGGAATTCAGGAAGAATAATTATTGGGAGTAAAAATTGTTTTTTTTTTTTTCCCCACATTCAGTAATTCTTCTATCGTGTTTAATTTTTTATTTTCAGCACTGTATGAAGAGGAGAGTGAGCCTGAAGGTGAGTATTCACAATTGGTCTTGTGAAAAAAAAAACATTTTCAATCATTATAGTCGCAAAACGTAGAGAATCTCAAAATAATTAGGTCGTATTTTTTCTTTTTCGTTAAAAATAATAATTGCTAAAGTTACAGGCAATTGAATTTCAGTATTTTTGTATAGATATATCTAAGCCATGGGTGACATCACAATGTTATATTTTTTGATCCGCTGTATAAACGCCAATTTTTGTTCAAATATAAAAAAAAATATGACCAGATTATTTTTCCGGGAACTATTGAAATACGCAATAAAAAAATGTCATTCACAAACTCAATTGATTCTATGCCTGTACCAGTCTATTATTGTTACCACTTGACATTATATTTGACAGTGGACTCAATGGAATCTCACGGGTCGGTAGTGGCTCATTTGTTGTCTCAAGTGAAGATCGGTATGGATTTGACGAAAGTAGCCTTGCCTACATTTATTTTAGAACGTCGGTCACTTCTGGAAATGTATGCAGACTATTTCACACATCCAGACTTTTTCGTCAGGTATGTATACGTTAGCTGTTCTCATTCCATGTGGCTATAATTCATTAAATGAAAACTATTACATAGTTGCAAAGAAAAGTACAGTTGATGGACTCTGACTAACCAGATGAACGTATTTTAGCATAGCAGACATGGCCACTCCAAAGGATAGAATGGTGCAAACGGTACGATGGTATCTTTGCAGCTTCCATGCAGGACGTAAATCTGGAGTAGCTAAAAAACCATACAACCCGATCTTAGGTGAAGTATTTAGATGTCATTGGGACCTTCCAAAGGAAACTGAATCCGATGGAGACGCTAAAGCGAGTACCAGGACAGTAAAAGATGGTCCAGTACCTTGGTGTAGAGAAAATCAACTGACCTTTGTTTCTGAACAAGTTTCACATCACCCGCCAGGTACTAATTGAGTAGACTCTCAAATATCTGTTACAGGTTTATTCATACGCAAATAAATATCATTTTTGTTCAATTACAGTTAGTGGTTTTTATGCCGAGCATTATGCAAAGAAGATTAGCTTTTCAGCCCACATTTGGACAAAGAGTAAATTTCTGGGGCTGAGTATAGGTGTGCATAACTTGGGTAAAGGATGGGTTAATGTCATTGAGCACGGGGAGGAGTACGTGCTTACTTTTCCAAACGGATACGGAAGATCAATTCTTACCGTTCCATGGATCGAGCTAGGAGGAGCAGCCACAATAACCTGTGCTCAAACTGGTTACCATGCGACCATTGATTTTCTGACAAAGCCCTTTTATGGTGGTAAACGCAACCGCATTACTTGCCAAGTCTTCCAGCCTGCGGACAAAAAACCATTCCTTGTTATTAACGGAGAATGGAGTGGAGCTATGGAAGCAAAGTGGTCAGACGGGGTAAGATCTCTGCAACTAATTTATAATAATTTATTATCTCGTCTATTTTCATTTTTAATATAATACCCAGAGAAGTGAGCTGTTTGCCGATGTGAACGAACTTAAAGTAGAGAAAAAGAGGGTAATACCAGTCTCCGAACAAGAAGAAAGCGAGTCGAGGAAAGTGTGGCGTGAGGTTACTGCAGGACTTAGATTAAACGATATGGAGCGAGCTACTGCTGCAAAAAGTAGTATCGAGCAGCGACAAAGAGACGAGGCACGTGTACGCAAAGAAAATAATATACCCTGGCAAACCAAGGTGAGTCTTACAACTTTTTTTACATTTATGGGGCCCTCAATATTCATAGTAAGAAATTTACTATTACCAGTACTGAAAGTATTTATTCCTTCAGTCAAATAAATCTGGAAAAAATACGTGGATTGAATGGCCCTTTCTAACATATCATTTTTTCACATGTATCAGATCATATATACCTATGTGTTATGACTTTATTTTTTTGGGAGAGTAGGGATGAGAATATTTTATTCATAATTCCCTGAGGCCAATACTTTTTTCAAATTGATTTCATTACATGTTTTTTCCCTAGCTTTTTAAGGAAACTAAAGATGGAGGCTGGGCATATATATCACCACTGTTGGACAGGCTTTCCTCCACCACTGAGCAAGCGAGCAGTACATAGGAAAAACCAGAAATGTTTCTAGCGTAAGAGGCAGGAGGTTAATTGTAAATTGCAGAGTAACGAAATGTTTTCGAACCAGATGCCTAACTGAACATCAGACACGGGTATTGATGTATACATAGGATAAAAGTGTAAAATTAGTATTCCTGGCTGCTACACATTGAGAGGAGAAAAAACAATACAAAAACCGAGAAGACGAAAATTATAAACAATGGCTATAAAAAAAAGATTCTGAAAATTTCAAAAATCAACAAAATAAGAATTTACGAAATTAATTTAAGTGCTTCGTTTATAAAGTGCAACTAATCGTAAACAAGTAAGTTATGAAAATATTATTTGAAGAAAGAACCAATAGTATAAACTGTCTATTCCGCTCGCGAGCTTAAAAACGACTTTGAATACGATTATTTTATGAATGGCAATTTCCAAAATTTTATTCCGTTTGTCATCCAATCATTCATCGCGTACAAACTTGCGCATTGAATGAGCGAGCATAAAGCGAACGAAGTAATGTATGTACAAATGTAAAATTGATACATCATTAATATAGACCTTATAATTGAATTAAAATCGTAAACGGCGATTATAATGCAGGAACTAAGAAGTTGATTCTGTTATAATAGATAGAGCGTAGATAATATTTGATCATTATATCACAGTGTTCTATTTACAGCTAAGCAATTGTAACTAGAATTAAGCAATGTCCAATTAATTTATTATGTAGGTATAGTATATATACATACCTATAAGGATATTCCGGCATCTAAAACCTGGTTTTTAAACTGGGCGTTGTATTTTTTTAAATATAATTCTAGTTTCGACTGGGTTCTATTTACCACAGGCAGTGAATTAGGTATGCACAATGCACATACGTTTATGTTGTGCGAATATTTTCAACTAAGATTTTCGGTACAATCAAACTTCCAAATAGCCATTTGATATGGTTGTATAAAATTTTTATTAAACTTTTGCGCAGGCAAAAAAATTATATAGTCCACGCATTATTTGTTTTTTTTTGTTCTGTTTGTTATTTCGGCCTCTTAACGTTAGCTTATAGGTATGTGTGCAACACAATGTTTTCCACTATGAAGATTATCGCCGAAGCCGTAGTTACAGTTTAAGAACTTGAAGCGTACAGAAACGTATTATCAATCTTTTTTTTTTTTTTCAAAGCCTTACTGGCTGGCTGTAAGGTTTAAGTACAGATGAGTTCAATTCGTATACAGACATTCTGTTGTGGCCTCATAAGCGTGAACATTACGTTTGCAATTCATAGCCGTGTGAATATTTCGATAGAAAAAATGTAGACTGTTTTCAATTATGATCTAATTCCTAATTTCGAATCAGGGCATGTGTTTAATAATACTTGTCGAATTGAAAAACGTCTACATTTCATGTTTTGAAACGGTTTCGTGACCGTGAAATGGAGAAGAAAATTTCCTCGCTTCTTAGTTCGCAACAAAATGTTAGTGACTTTGTTGGAATTATCTTCTATTCACTATGCCCATGAAAACCCAAGTAAATAAGTGCCCTTCCATTAATTATCGTGGATATAAATTACCCTGTAATCTTGAATACTGCTCTCAATCAAATACTCTCATTCCTTTGTCTTATCCCCTAGGTTTGTTAATAATTAATGTGTGAGGTATTATATATTATATAAATAATAAAATGTTATCTAAATTCATAGTTAGAAACAGCTTGGCTAACTTTTTAACATCTACAAGTCGCATATGCTGTGTAAAAACACAGCACAGCAAGTGATGATAAGTAGATACCACATTTGATCATTCCTACAAATTCAAATACTCTGTCGATCACGATGGTCTAAATAAATACGAATGTAATATTGATTTAGCGCTAATTCGAACTAGATATCAAGCGTTTCCAATCGATAACAGAAAGCAAAAATCTTTTCTTTAGGGCATCTAATAGATGTGTAAAAGAGAATCAAACTATTGAAAAATATCTAAGCGAATAAATAAATGAACGAAAAAAAAAAATTATACAAGAATAAAAAAACGAAATTTTATTTTTTATCAAAGCCCCTAATGGTATATTCATTAGACAATTTCTTACACTTCATTAATAAATTATTTGAAAATAAATGACATTACATTACAGTATTTGAGGATTCATTTGTATTTATTATACACAAATAGCTGAAAATACGATCATTTCTGCGTATAGTTATGCATGTACTTGGAAAGTTACAATAGTTAATTATTATACATTCTTTACGTAATACGAGATTGAAGCCTTTTCAGTTTAATCCCATTACACCGAATAACGCAAATATATTTTTATATATTAGGGTGTGTTGAAAATAAACTTTTTCTTTATATATTTTATTGCTGCTGTTATACCAAATTTGAGTGTACTCGCTTAAATGGGATTTCTATTCCCCACATAATTAACACAAGGAAAAAAACGAAACATTTCTACTGAAAGTTATAATATGGCTGAAAATTAGAAAATCTCGGTATTTTGGGCTCATTTTAAAGAAGAATTGAGGTACTCACAGAAAACATAAGTGAGCTTCGAGATAAAGCTTAATGAGTCAAGAGAGGGCCTGGACAAAGGGATCGATTCAGGATGTAAAAGTTCCTATTTAAAATACATGGAAAATGGCAAAATAAATGGTGGCACTTTTCGATTTTACATCTCAATAGTTCTAATCTAGAATTTATTTATTAGAAATCTACTTAGAAAGATTCTGTATAGCTACTTTTGTTCAAAATTGAACGCTCTACAAAAAAGGTTTCTTGGTCTTTTTCGATAAATCTAACTGTTTCTAACTTAGTTATGGCTAATAACAATATAATAACACATACTAACTTGGAAACAGTTACATTCAGAAAAAGACCAAGAAACCTTTTTTGTAGGGCTTTCAATTTTCCACAAGAATAGTTATGCATTTTTTAAGAAGATTTTTAAGTAAATTAGTTATTGAGATGTACAATCAAAAAGTGCCACCAGAACATTTTCCATGTATTTTAAATGGAGCATAGAACGACCTCTGAATATTAATATTAAGGGCTCATAGTTTAACAAGCATCTTATACTGAAACTATTGAATGAGCGTCATTCAAAAAAAAAAAAAAAAAAATATCGTTTTATTTTTTAAATACTAATACATATACATGTAAGAGAACAACGTGCCACCAAAGTATTTACAAATAAATGTAGCCTACATAATATTGATCAACAATTCTATAGGACGGAGGATAACGTTCAGTTGTTGATAAGAGATGTTCCACAGCTGCTAGCATAACTGGTAAAGCTACTTGGCAACGGTCGATGTCTACACAATAACTCCTCATCTCAGCCTCGGTCTCAGTGTATTTGTATAAAATTTTAGTTACTCGACTAGAAGTGAACTCTATTGTATCAGCGTCACTAGACTCTAGGCGATCTCTTTCAGTAAGCAATTCTAGATTTTGGTCCATCAGTTGAATGAGCAAATAATGAGAATGATTGCCATCTGAAGCTTCGATGAGAACTTGATTGCCAGTGAATATATCAGTTTTATCATTTATAATTAGGCTAAAATCCTTCAACGGATCAGAAGCCTTGTAAATATCTAAAGAATTGTCTAAGAATTTATAATCTACACAGCAGTTCCAAATTTTAACACTGTTTTTGAATGTTGAACGACAGCCGAATACCGACAAACATCTGTAGCATTTAATCATCTCATTATCTTCTTCGATCTTCAATTCTGCATTGAAAATCACCTTATTCAACAACTGGTGATCCTTTTCATAAAAGCAATCCGATTCTTTGGGGTCTGGTATTGTAGAGTAAGCGTTGCCGTCATGTTTACAACAGAACCATTCACTTGGATCGCAGTTATTTGTAGGCAGCGGTAGAATTCGTTTAAATAAAATAACCTTGGAGAGCTCATTCTTGCAGCATGAACAAACCAATATGCAGTTCTTGTCTTTCAAATGAAGTTCGATTTTGTTTGATTTTGAGTTATAATGGCCAGATACATCGGCAGTATCGACTAGTTCGGTTTTGAAAGATCCGTGCGCCGGTTCAATCGGATGAGTTTGTACTCTTAGTGAAATCCAATTATTTGCGACGGTTAAAGAGGATATAGTTTTTGGAATAATTTTTATTAATTTTAATGGTAGATATTTAATTCTGGTTCCGATCCGAAGAGATATCATAGATTCGTTCAGCTTCAATTGGATCGAGTTCTTCTCCAAAATATCTCTGGTAGAGATAAATATATTGCAAGAACGTAAACGCGATCTTACTTCTATCGTTATTGTCTCCATTGCATATTGAGCGCGGAGAATGTCCGTTCATCTTTATGAAATTTTTTATTAGTTGTACAACAACTGTATTCAATACGGACTTTATTCAGAAAATATTTATTTTTGTCATCATCTATTTATTCTCTTTGATATTAGTAACCCGCCTAACGATTCTACTTGTACTTCAGCTCTCGCGTAGTCCAATAACGTGTGCGAATATAAGTTTGCCATATGTATACAGATTATGGAGTTTTTCGTTGACACGTTCTCACAATCTGTCGCACAAAACTGCAATCGCTAAGAATTTTGTTTACTCAATGAATGAAAATTGACCGTGACCATAGACCTTATAGACATGGAGATGCCTTGGTCCATGGTGAAATTAATAAGGTGTAGTACTGCGCAAACCTTGTGAATAGCCAATAGGAAAGTTGTACCATTACGCCAGCCATTACGAGCGGGAATTCAAAATCGTTAACTGTCGTTGTCCTGGGCGTTGACTGAATAATATAAAGACAGCTCACCCTGAGCTAATTTGTGAGCTGACAATGTGGGCCTAGAATGGACCTGGGGTTGCAAGCGGTATCTGTAATACCTACTGAAATTTACAGTTTCGCGTAGCCTGCGATCCGGGGGTAAGCGTAGGTTAATAGTTATAGAAATCTGATATACTCGCAATCGCACTGTTATTTTTTCCACTTTATCGACTACGTCACTGCACATTGCAGCTCTGATTTATTCAGAAATTGTTTTAGTTATACGTGATACGAGTCGCATACATTGTCAGTCCCGTTATTCCTACTTATTCAAATTTTCTCAGCACATTTTTTCGATTTAATATGAGGTGATCCATTACTCTGTTCGGTGTCTGAATAATATATATTCATACAACGGTCTGGCATAATAAATATATACCAGTGAAAATCATTTAAATTGAAGAATTATTATATTTAGCCAGTTGTCAATGATAAATCATTCAAGCAAACTATGAACAAAAAATCACTTTTTCATTTCATATCATAGGTACAGAAAATTTCACTGTTACTTTTTACGGGAAATGATATTACAACAATTGTGTTCGCAAAAATCAGCAGACAATACAATATTTTTGTTCTGCTAACAACACGCTCCTACAGCATTCTAGTTGTAACATAACTATTCATTTCATACAGGGGAAAGCGGGGTAATATAGCCTTCTTGGAAAACGAGGGAATGTGGGGTAATACAGCCCCTACAAATATTTAAAAAAATGTAATATATAATATTTTATCATGCAACAATATATTAAGATTACAATTCTATGGGATAATAATATAATATAGTACACACATGACATTCAACACATGGACTATCAAATTCTTCAATCGCGTTTAGGCAAGGCAGGACCATTTCACGTCTCACTAAATTAGCATTTTTTGTGTTCGCCACATTTGCCATATGCCACTAGTGAAATCCTTTTTAATCCTCAATGCAGTCGAAATAGGAGAAACATGATGTACGGAACATTGCAGCATCAATATTTCTTTAGGAGGGCCGAATTCCCTACTTTTTCCTAATTGTATATCGACTTGATTATGTAAGGAAGTGTGAACTCTAATACACATTTTCATTTAATGTTTAATATTATTTTTAATAGAACGTAGTATACCTACTAACTTCAGCATATTTTGCTTGATACATACAGGATGTCCCATTTCAGAGAAAGCATTAAAATAAATCGAAAAGATGAGGTCACACAAAAAAAATGTTTCAGACAAAAGTTATAGGATATCGCGGGAGACATCTGATAATGCCATGGGTTTTGGAAATTCTATATCTGTGACTATATGAAGGGTCCACGGGGAAAAGGGGGAATGTCAAAATTTCTGATTTCTCAAAAATTGAAAATAACATGTTAAATCTATTATTACCCAATCAAAGTCGGACAAAAAAAAAAATATTTACATTTTCATGGACAATTTGATCCTAAACAACATTCACAAATAATTTTCAATATTCAGTAAATAATGATATATTAAAAAATCAAAAAACAAAACAAAATCAGTAATTTACAGGGGAAAAAGGGGGAATGTTGACAACAAAAAAAAAAAATTTTAATTTTTTTTCACGGTTTTTTTTTTAAATAGTTTCAGGAAATGCAGTATCATCGTCTTCTAAATCTGACTGCATTCGTCTTTTCACTTTCGATAATTTAGGAAGCTGAAAAAAAACGTTTTCGCTTCTTCTTTACAAAATTATAATTGAAATGTTAAAGTAATGTAGCGATAGTTCAATAATTAGATTGCATATATGTTAATTTTATGTAACTTTCTTTGATCAAAAAATTTCTTTGGAACTTCCCCCTTTTTCCTGTGTATACTGTTTTTTTGAAAGGCTGTAAGAACAAAAAAAATTGATCGAATCCAAAATCTGATATTAACAGCATATAGAGAACTCTTGAAACTACAAGAAACTATTTTTTACTCGAAAAGTTGAAAAATTGACGTTCCTCCTTTTTCCCGTGAACCCTTCATATATATGTATACTATATTAGGCCTAGCCAGAAACAAAAATTGATTTTTTATTTCGTCCGAAACAACTTCGAACGTGAGTATTTGACCTAATAATTATCCTATGAAAACTTGGGTCCCGTTGCAGTTTGATAATTCACTATTTCACCACACCTGTATGGAAAGTACAGACTTTCGTCCCCTCGCGTGAACGGGAAGTCGTACTTTCCGATGCAGGGGGTGGTGAAAAATAGTATACGCCACACGGGAGGGAAAAAGTCCATCCCAAACTGCGTTTTTGCCACCCTCGCCTTCGGCTCGGGTGTCAATCTCACACGCAGTTTGGAATAGCCTACTTTCCCTCCCTAGGTGCGTAATATACTATTTCAACACAGCGTGCGGAAAGTACGTTTTTCCATGCCTGTGGAGCGTGCTGAAAGTGATTGTTCCCCGTACCGAACCGTAATATGTCACAAATTTTCATTGTAAACTGAAATGAGTTCGTTGCTATGTTACGTCATTGTTTATTTTCCTTCCCGCACCTCGTGTTAAAATAGTACATTTCTTAACGGGTACGGAAAGGCTTCTTTGACGAAACAAGAGATTTACGGCACGAGCCGAAGGCGAGTGCTGTAACGAGTTCCGTCAAAAAGCCTTTACGTACAAGTTAGGGACAATATTTTTCTTCACGAGCGCCGAAAACAAGCGGAGAATGTGCGATTTTGAGGTTAGAGTGAAGAAAAATATCATACGTAACAAATGCGGACTGGTGATCCCTGCACTCGTGCTTCTTGCCACTCTCGCTACGCTCAGGTGGCAAACGTCGCACTCGAGCGATGGGATCACCAACTTTCCGCATTTGTTATGTAATATACTATTTTGACCGTCCAGTGCTCATTCAATTTTTCCTAGGCAATTACGGGCAGTCTAAATCGCTGTGAAGCTTTAATTACATGATTTTAACCGCAGATTGATTTTTCCCTTCCTACAACTGGGTTTTATAAGATGAAACATAGTGGAATCATGTTATTACGAGTTCTATGATGATTATCTCTGAAACTATTGAGCTTAGCAAAAAATGTTTAGAAACCTTTTTTGGAGTTCATAGAATTTTCTACAAAAATTGTCATTTGTAAAATTACTCTAAACCTCTTCATTTCGGAGGTGTTTTGAAAATAATCTATAAATACGTTTCATGCTCATATTTGAGACATTCCACACTATTTCGATAAAAAGAAAACCTCATCTTCGATTCGTGTCAAATTTTGATGTGTCCTAGGAGAGCTCTTGGAACCTCCATTTCCAGGTATAAAGAGTTTCAAACATTTTTTTCGAAAAAGTTTTGGTGACTCAAAATTTTGAGTTCAAGAAAAATGCCTTTTTTAGGAAATTTATATCTCTGAAAATATGCATTTCATGGAAAAAATGCAAGAGCACTTTTTGATCGGGAAAGGATGGATCTTTATAAAAATAAAAAAAAAGCAGGTAAAAAAGAGTGAATATTGATACATTTTTTATAAACAATTGTATATTTGTGTAAAACAAAAAGCTTGTCTCAAGTCGCTTCCTTTCTGAAAAAAAATATATGATGTAGCCCAAAATCTCCCAGAACTGGCAGTATTTTTTTATTTTTTATTTGAGTTTATTTCGGTATAAAGTTCGTTTGCGATAATTTTTTTTATAAACAAGGGTGTATAATGTTATTGTATAAGCAGTTCCCTGCTAAAGGTATAAAAAGTATATTATGGAACAAGCGAAAGAATAGTTTTTTGTTGAGAATAAGGCAGTTATTATACAAAAACAATTTGAGTTGAAAAAGTTATTAATTATCCACTCTTTGTTATAAATAATTTGTTTTGTTTATTGAAATTCATGATGTTGTTACAGAAAATTTTGTAAAAAATATGGAGGTAATTTAGAATTATCGAAAATATATACAGAAATTTCTTCGTTCGGTTATATTTGGGGAATTCCATACGAAGCCGACCAATTCGTGACCCCGGCCATTTTTAATTTTGTTGAAAATTTTCTATTTTTTTGTACCTACTGAAAACAGTCTCTCGGAATTTTTTTAGATTTTTGTCTCAACCCGTCTAAAGAACAGTAAATTTTTCGAACTTTCGCACAATTTTTTTTTAATGCTCATAGCTTTTTCAAAAACAGAGATATCAAAATAAAATACCGGGTCTTTTTTTTTTCTTTTGAGTTGTAGTTTCTTAAAAAAAAAATACGAAAGAAGAATCGAAATTCATCTTTAGATGTTTTCTTCAATTTTAAACCCAAATTATTTTTTTTTTTTTTTCAAAACTTGGATCACTGATTTTTTTGAAAAAATTCACCACTATTCAAGAGACATCAGCCAAAAATGGCCGCTCAGTACCACTACCACCAATTTGTTTTTTCGTTTCGTTTTTTTTCTTCTTAATTTTACTTTTCATTGATCTTCTCTTATAAGTGCGTATATTACATGTTATTACGTGTGACCTACGAAATGTAAAACCTACCGAAAACTAGGATTAGGTCACATTCAGAAATTAATTGGGAAAATTTAATTGTACTTGGCAATGTCCATTGATTCCAATATTTTTGTCGATTGAATGGCCGCAACACTATTTTTGTGGGAAATACCACATCAATGTACTTGGCGAAAGGTTTTTGCACCAGAGGTGCATTTTGGGGGTACTCCTATACATCCTATATTGCTAATTCCTATAAGTGGCGGGGTCAGAAACTAAGAGAAATAGAATATATCTCTAACTCACTTCTTTACAATCCAGTTAACATATTCTGCGCAGCTGCGATAGTAATGGCGGATTGGCGGGTGTTAAAAATATCTAACCTTAAAATTGAAATATAATTTGTGCTTGAACGTGAATGAGTTTATAAAATATTTTTAGCCAATGAAATAATAATACGAAACGTATGAGCGAATCGTCGATTCAATCTTACCTTCAAAACATTATTATACGTGTAAATGTGTTACGCAAGTGCTAGATGTTGACTTGCGCAGAAGGCTCTGATTCGAAGATGATAGAAAGAGACAACATTATCGTCGGCACCATACAAAATTAGCCTTATTTCAGACCCTTTTAGCAATATAGGAGTATTACATATACCGTGAGCGTCAGGTGAACCGGGTCAGTGAAACGACGATGGCGCTAGCTTTCTTGAAATTTATAAGGGGAACTAACTCACATCCCGAAAATATCCCTAGGCCTTTCGAAGCGTAGATGCGGACCGCCATTAAATATGTTAGACAGCTATCGAAATGTTTTTCGAGGTTATGTTTCACAGGTCACAAAGATTTGCAGTAGAATTTTTAGAATTTCCAGACATGTGTTTACAATAACTAACGATTAACCAAAACGCTGTAGTTCGATGATCTATTGTCTTGATCTAAAACATTCATAACGTATTTTCACTATCTCGTGTACAACTCTACAATACTCTATAACCCTAAAAACACTCCTGATATCTGTCAACCAAATACAATGGCCGCCTCCACGGACCATGCAGTAAACATATGAAATCGCAACTGAACTAGGGATATTCTTGGTGTATTGGCTCTCCCTTTAAATTTCAAGAAAACTAGCGCCATCGTCGTTTCACTGACCCGGTTCACCAGACGCTCACGGTATGGTTGGTGGCCCTGCTCTGTCGACGGTATAGGATCAGCGTGTATTCTGTATGTTTACAAAAACCTACACACAATTGTAGCGTGTTGGTACTTGGTAGCGTGGTACTCTTCCAGAATTCAAATGAAGTGTCATGTAAAGTTCAGCGTTATTTATTTACGTTTATAAAGATGGTATATTCTTGAACGTTTAGTGATATCCAAATGAAGTTATTGAACTACCCAGGCGACAAAAAGTGTTAGCTAAAATGAATATCAAACCGAAGTTCCTGAAACCGGGTCAGTACTAATATTTTTGAGGTTATGATTTGTGGAAGAATATATTACAAATAAAACACATAGATTTTACGTATGAATGGTGTTTATAATAAGTTACGAAATATCAAATTCGCAGCTTCAACATACATACAACGCATGTTCTTTTTCGCTTACAGAACCATTAAATTAAACAACAATTTAAACAATTCACAGGTGAAAATACTTGGGAAGAGGACAAGGTAGATGTAGATATAAATTCTGGTACACAGTTTGTCTACAATGCCAACCGTTCATTGGCAATTGATATACAACGTCAAAGATTACCAATATTCAAGAACAGAAGCCACATAGTCTATTTACTTGAAAATTATCAGACATTGGTGCTAGTTGGAGAAACTGGTTGCGGTAAAAGCACTCAGATCCCCCAGGTAAGTTCGAAAAGCATTCTAATATCGATTTTCAATAACTATCACAGAAAACTCTTTTCAACTTTCACCACTGTTTGTTAGCACACCTATTCGGTTAATTATGATATTCTGGTCCTGCTGTTCATCTGCTTAGCTACAACAATGTAAATAACAGCTATTATTATTGAATGGTTAGACATTAACCAAAGAGTTACATACTTTGAGACCTATTGAAATTAATAAATTTTTCAAATAATTGCTACGCTTTGGGGACACACTTTATTGACTAAGATTTGTCACAATTGATCAGTACTATTTTGATACAAATCTTCTGGAAAAAAAGTGCTACATGTTCACAGCAATAGACACCAAATCCTATCTCTAGTATTCTTCTCTTATAGTAATTTAGAAAAATTCTTTTTTTCTTTGCCAATCAAATTAGATAAAACTACGAATAGTTCGGATTTCCCTAAAAATTCGTAGAAATTCATGGAATTGTTTTCAGCAGGGTGATATTGAATCCATTTATAAATAAGTCAAATGTAAGCCGCAGATACGTATACCTATAGAGGTCTACGAGAAAACCTGATTTGTCTATTATTCCTTGAAGGTTCAAGAATGAGAATAACTTTGTTATTGCGTCTGAATATAGGGTTGTCATACAACCTACAAAAGTGAAGTAATTATGTTTATACTGGAATTATCAGAAAAAAGTCAGGGTATTCCGTGAATGACTTGGGAATTTCTTGCTTTTTGAGACAAACGTCAAATTTCAACTCAACGTAGTGTTTACGCAGTGAGAAATTATCGCTTTTAGCATTTTGATTCTTAATCGAAAGACATTTTTTATCCCAAGATTAAACTAAAATGGGTAATTTGATTTTTTTTTTACCTTTTACAACATGCAGACATTGATACCCATCTTGAAAGTACAACTGTCTTATGTTTACCTTAAAAACCAACCTGAAAGATCGGAATTTAATCTTTGGAAAACTTGAAGGAACCAGGGAATTGGGGACATGAATTGCATCAGAAAAATATTTCTATCAGACCTTGAATGGAACTGCAGAGCGCGTGCTTAGTCATATCTAACATAAATTACTAGTAATGAATAAATGGAAATCACATCCTGGTTTGCATCAGGAAAAATACACACCTGTTTCAGGAGACGTTATTTTATGCATTTGCTTTTTTCAAGAGAATCTCAATTTTTCCACGAAATACTTATTATTTAGGGCCTGGGTATGGCATCCATTTATCGAAAACATCTCAACTGACTACAGTTCAGCAGCAGTGTATCATTGTTCGAATTAGAAAATATCTCATTAATAAAATTCTGGAAAAATATTCATATTAGGAACTGTAATATGCACTTTTTTTATCTGCTTCTTACATTTTTCATACGAGGTCAGCGGGTTTGAATTGGATAGGCAAAAATGTAAGAGATAAATTTGAAGAAATTAGTTCCGATGTCTGAATCCATAAGAAAATTAGTTCTGTGAAAAGCTTCGAGATTCATGCTCATATTTACACCATAATATTACAAACGCCATCCATATGGTGGCTTTATGAACTAATTATTTTCAAGATCTCGAAGTTAGTTTCATACTGTAAATTCCAACTTATCGCATAAGGACATTAAGTGTTACAGGCTGAAATCGGTGCTATGTAACTGCTACAGACAATTTTTTTTACATTGTTTTTGTCGAAAAAATTTGTAAATATTATTCCCATCATTTTTCACGTATCAATGAACAACGGTTTCTCTGTTGCAATTGTTTGAAAGTTTGAAATTTGAACAGAAAATTGATTCCAAGGTCACCAGGCTTTTGTGAAATACCTACAATTTGCTCTTTGAAAACCGTGTTGAACATAAAATAAGATATAACATAGATTTATTAGGATATTTGATGAAAATATGAATTTTTTCAAAATATGCAGTTGTAAGCCAGAGTAGTTTATATTTTTCAAAGAAAAAAAAAACAATTTTTGTTGAAAAAAATTATTTATTCACTCGGTCGAAATTAAATACTCATTAAGACGATACGCTATAATATAATTTCGAGAAAAAGTCCGAAACGGTGATCATAAATGGTATAAAATGAATTTATTCGATGATTAACGATGAGTAAGTTCGATCGAGCACGCGAAATTTACCAAAAGTGAGAAAAATTTCATTGTCAGTGTGGGCTTACTTATTTTGATTAATATCAATGTATACACATCTTTGACGCGAAAACGAACTAGCAAGCGCTATTGTACTTGCAATGCCGAACATGTCTATCTAAAAATGTTGTTATTTCTTGCAAAGAATAAAGCTTCACGTTGTATTTATATGATTAATGATATAGTAATTGTCGATTGTCTGGGAAAAGTCATGATCTTCAGTCCAAATTTCAATGCAAGTATTGTCACACAACAAAACGGGCTGTGCTGCGTTTTTGATTGGCTCTCATAACTTTTCGTACCAGTCTTGATTTTCTTAACCGTTCCTGTTGAATGGCATTTTTCAGAACACGATTTATTTCTATAAATCTGTTGAGTTCTATTGGAAGTGTTTCACTGATGAAGTTGTGTCGTGTGGCTACATTCCGTAGGAAGCTAAGCCTTTGGAAAAGAAGAAGAAGAAAGTTGGGTTGTTATCGATAACTGAAGAATGAACTGTCATGAGAAGCCTCGACCCCCATTAGCGTTGGGTTCTATCGTAGATATCGTAGACTAACTTTCGATATAAATTTAGCATCATGTTGGTGTAATTATGTAATCGATAGACTAACAACAAGAGTATCAGACCTCGAGAGTCATAGATTTTGATCAAACTAGAGGTATTTTTTCGGGTAAAAACATGAAAACTATACTGTTCCATTCATTCTAACGAGCTCGTGTCTTCTTGAGCTTAAAGTTCTGGTAATACCGAGCAATACCTGGATTTGTCTGATAATGTTAAAGAAACAAATTCAAGCGCTTTAAGAGTTGAAGATGTAATTTGGCTATGTAATTGTGATTATTTTAGTAATTCTAGTTCAATAAGCATTCGAGTCCCGCACTGATGATGAAATTATAGACTTTCTTAACTTATGATTTTGTTTTTGAAAATTTCATTTAATTATGATCAGTTACATTGCATGCATTGATAGCTCTTACATCTCTTTATCCTCGTTAACTAAATATCACACGATAATTGAACCGTACATCTCTTTATCTTCGTGATAACTAATCGATCGCATATTTTTCCTAATTTTGACCATGTACATACAGTCACATTTCCTCAAAGGCTTTAGCAAGCTCTGCAACTGATTTATTTATCTGCAGATTGGTTAATATGCAGATAGGGTTATTTTTATTCTATTGCGGTGAATACTTTTTTGAATTGCAAAAATATTGAATTCTGTGTGAGGCACCCTCTGTTATCAGAGAAATAAACATTCCAAAATATATAGGTAATTCACTGCCGACCCTATGTTCTGTATAAATCGCGATCAATCATGACAAATAATTGTCATAACCTGAAAGAGCATATGTAATGCTCCTAGATTGCTAATTCCTATGAGTGGCGGGGTCAGGAACTAAGAGAAATAGAATATATCTCTAACTCACTTCTTTACAACCCAATTGACATGTTCTGCGCAGCTGCGATAGTAATGGCGGATTGGCAGGTGTTTAAAGTATCTAACCTTAAAATTGAAATATAATTTGTGCTTGAACGTGAATGTGTTTATAAAATATTTTTAGCCAATGAAATAATTGATACGAAACGTATGAGCGAATCGTCAATTTAATCTTAACCTTCAAAACATTATTATACGTGTAAATGTTCTACGCAAGTGCCAGATGTCGACTTGCGCAGAAAGCTCTGATTTGAACATGATAGAAAGAGACAACATTATCGTCGGCACCGTACAAAATCAGTCTCATTTCAGACCCTACTAGCAATATAGGAGTATTAAATACAGGGTGATTCACTTCCACCAAAAGTCCCTTACCAAACCTTCGAGAAATCCCTAGTTTTCGATCTACGAAGGATCTAGGTTGACCAATCACAGAGCTCACACGTAACTCAGACAGGGCCGTTAAATATCTACAATCAATATCTTGATGGATAAAATGTGAGTTCTATTTAGTCATTATCAAATTGGGAATCTTTTGTGACTTGAACATGTACGATGTCCTGGAATTGCTGCTGGCATCGTTTTCGTTTCCCAGGTCATTCAAGTTATCCTCCTCGTGATCCGGATCGTGCGCTTCGTAGTTTTCGTCGTCCAGGTCGTGTGCTTCGTAGTTTTCGTCGTCCAGATCTTGCGCTCCGTAGTTTTCGTCGTCCAGGTCGGATGCTTCGTAGTTTTCGTCGTCCAGATCGTGCGCTTCGTAGTTTTCATCGTCCAGGTCGTGTGCTTCGTAGTTTTCGTCGTCCAGGTCGTTCGCAACAAGGTTTCCATCGTCCAGGTTGTTTGCTTTGTGGTTTCTACCATCATTTTGACCTAGGCTATAGAAACTACGAAGTACACGGCCTGAACGATGGAAATCACGTCGTGAACGATCTAGGTTACAAAATCTACGAAGTGCATGACCTGGACGACGAAAACTACAAAGCGCACGACCTGGATGGTGAAAACCACGTTGTGAACGACCTAGGCGACGAAAACCACGAAGCGCATGACCTGGACGATGAAAACCACGAAGCGAACGACTTGGACGATGAAATCCACCTTGTGAACAACCTGGAGGACGGAAACCACGAAGCGCACGACCTGGCCGATGGAAACCATGAAGCGAACGACCTGGCTAACGAAATCTGCGAAGCGCACGACCTGGACGACGAAAATTACGAAGCGCACGATCTGGATCACGAGGAGGATAACTTGAATGACCTGGACAACGGAAACGATGCCAGCAGCAATTCCAGGGCATCGTAAGTTTTTGAGTCACAAAAGATACCCAAATTGATTACGACTAATTAGAACTCACATCTTATTCATCAAGATATTAATTCTAGATATTTAACGGCCCTGTCTCAGTTGCGTGTGAGCTCTGTGATTGGTCAACCTAGATCCTCCGTAGATCGGAAACTAAGGATCTCTCGAAGTTTTGGTGTAGGACTTTTGGTCTTAGAATTACCTCAGGAACCCACTTATCTAATATGGCCCGGTGGAAGTCAATCACCCGCGATTTGTGTTTTAGCGTCCTCAAAACGGTGTAAAGATCGTAGTTGGTATTTCCGTCAGTAGTGTCAGTGCAACTGCCAAAGTGCAAAGTTCCTGTCGCCACGCATATCACATCCTATTTTTCATGACAAATGCATGCCCATGAGAAAAAAAATTATATTCATAGAAGAAAATTTTTCTGTATTTTTAATTCGTTTATTAGTCAGTTCCAACTGTCCCAACTCCCCAAGGCCCACAGTTCGTCTGAAGTTAGTTGAAAGAATGGTCGTCGGAGCGAATAGCTGATTGCTGTATTCGTTTATACAGAGAGATGGCGCTAATTGTACTCTCACAGTTATACACGTCTTGCTCTGACGTAAGAGTTGAGAACGGTATAGAAAGAGATGCCATAGATGTGGAAAAGTAGTGTGACAAAGTTTTTGCTACACTCCTCAAAAAAGAGGTATTTTGTCCACCGTTTACACACAGCGAAAGTGGAGGTTTCCATGCATGTGTTATGAAAGACTGATTTCTATCAATTTTAATGATTCCCTTAGGATTCCGTATATGATCGAGTTGAGATTTTGTTGTAATACTCAACAAATATTAATATTATTCATGAAATGATTTATTAAAATTAATTGAGGTAATTTTTAACTACATATTTCAATTAGTCAATTATATTTAATTTAACGATGACAATTCTTATTTATTGAAAATACAATTATTTCTCTAATAATGAATTCGAGAGCGATTTCTTGGCGCCTACTTATCAAATCCAGTGCATGAGCGCTGCCCGGTGTCGAAAGATAGGCACACCAATTCGTGGCCGTTTCTTTAAAATTACGTTCGGTCTCCTGTATCTAGCCTCAGTGATGCGCGCAATCATTTGGTGACGGTTCGTACTTTGGAAAGATAACCGTAAGAATGTTGTATGATATGTATATGGGGCATTCCATGCCAAATTTACCTATCAAATGAGTTTGCATCTGCGATTTCGCTAAAATTGAGGTATGTTTTAGTACGTATTCAAAGACGGTTCCCTGATTTTTTTGTTTTTTTTTTTGGCTGATAATGTTTGGGATATCGTATTTTCAAAAATTTGATGATTTTTTTCAATTGTCCATAACTTGTTGGAAAATTGATCGATTTGGAAATTTTTTCATTTTTTAATTATTCGTTTTTTAAATATAGTTTTTGAAAAAAAATTAAAAAAAAATTGTTTACTAGTCATGATGTTTTGTTTAATTTTATATCGAAGTTGCGTTTTTAAGGATGTGTGGGTCCTTCAATTCTCTTCAAAAAATTCTCAAAAACACTTGACTTCATTTGGAAATTTTAGAGTCCGGTCCCATCGTGGGCAAACCATTTTTACTATTTTCTTCCGAATTTCGAAATTTTTGAAAATTTGGTGTAATGAAGTTATAATACTTTTTTCATTAACCTACGTTTAACAATGCAGTAAATTTCAATTTCTCAACATTCTCCTGATAAATGTTTGATATTTTGATTATCGATAATAACGATTTGATTGTATTTTACATTTTTAAGTTTGCTAATCTAATTTTACAAGTAGTCGCTTGATGGCGCCATTATTATGACGATCCATCTGATATACAGGGTCTGTTCGTGGTAGTGACCCATGGGAACTCCCAATTATATGCAATTCATGGTACAGACCTGCACATTAATGGTTTGAACATGAACACAGCTGCGCTTGGAGTTTCGATTCGACTCTCGATTCAACTTGCACCACGGAGCAGTCGACAAGCAGACGCTTTTTTCGCGGAACAATAGTTATGCCCTTATTTCGCGAAAAAAGCGTCTGCTTGTCGACTGTTCCGTGGGGCGAGTTGGATCGAGAGTCGAATCGAAACTCTAAGCGCAGCTATTTTCATGTTCAAACCATTAATGTGCAGGTCTGTACAATAATAATAACATGGTAACAATAACATGGAAAAATATTATTTTTCATGTCTTTATTATAAAGACAATTGAGAGTGTCAGAAGCATATTACGTTGCCAAATGATATTGAAAAGCGTTCACTGAATAATATGTATAATGTTTTTGAAAAAATGGTCTATCGGATATTTTTATCATTGAAGATGATTTCATTTGTAGTTCTTACTTTTTGTGCTAGTCGTAGTTTAGCAATGTTGTAGTTTAGCAAACTTAAAAATGTAAAACGCAATCATATAGTTATTGTCGGTGATCAAAATATCAAATATTTATCAGGAGAACGTTGAAAAATCGAAAATTACTGCATTTTTAGACTTAGGTTAATGAAAAAAGTATTAAAACTTCGTAATGCCAAATTTTCAAAATTTCAAAAGTCGGAAAAAATAGTAAAAATGGTTGGCCCATGGATCAGGTTCTAAAATTTTCAAATTGAGTTAAGTTTTTTTGAGAATTTTTTGAAAAAAATCGAAGGACCCGCACATCCTTAAAAACGCGATTTCGATACAAAATTAAACGAAACGTCATGACAACTGTGGCAAAGAATTTTATTACAGTTTTTTTTTTTTTTTTTAAACTACGTTCAAGAACGAATAACTTGAAGAAAAAAAAATCCAAAACGATCAATTTTCCTAAAAGTTATGGACAAATGAAAAAAAATCGTCAAATTTTTTAAAAATCGATATCTCAAAAACTATCGGCCAAAAAAAATCTAAAAAAATCAGGGAAGTGTCTTTGAATGGGTACTAAAACCACCGAAATCGCAGATGTAAACTCATTTAATGGGTAAATTTGGCATGGAATGCCCCATCCATATAAGCTAGTCTGTTGCACCTGAACCTCCGAGCAGTATCTTCAAATTACAAATATCAATAAATTCAGATCTGAAAAAAACAGTCTACGTTTGGCCGCTCGATTTCCAAAGCATCGTGACGATATTTTTCAAATGAGTTTCAAGTCGGAAGTTCCAAGATAGTTTCAAGAGTTGCCACGACTCTGACTGCCGCCTAGACAAGCTATGAGCCGCACTTCAAGATAGCCTGACCTCTCTCCCCATATCCTCATTCGTGCTTGCGGCTAGACCCGAGCTATGATTGGAGAAAAATCGTTAAGAAAGGGTCTCAGTGTACATCCAAACCAGACGTATCCGGCAGTAGGAAATTCTTAGCGCGGCGGTCGAAGTCTGTTCTCAACTTTCGACTATCTTGTCTCACGCGAGAGATCGACGGCCGTTCAAGGGACGTCCGGGTGCACGGATAGTAAACGTTTACCATCTTTGGTTCGGGTGGGGGGGGGGGGGGGGGGGGGGGGGGGCAAAAATTATTGCTGGGCACTACCCTAATGGCTGGTCACGTTCAGCAGATACTTTGCAAATAATTATCCATCATGTGAAAACGAACGCATAATCATTAACATTGTAGCTTTGGGGCTACAATCATATAATATCTCTACTAATATACTATTACTAATGCCCTGGGAACAATTGCGCATATATACGTGTATAAAATTGTTTAACAATAATTTCGGTAGTTCGTAAGTTCTGTATATTGTTAGATGTAAGTAAACGATGACAATGTTTCCGCAATCAGATAAAATAACACGATAATCAGACTACCGATAATGATTGACGAAAAATTTGGATGATAGTATCAGTTGAGAAATTTCACAAGAATCCACCCATCGGCCGCTCGGCGTCGACGCACATCGCCCTACGCCGACGCGTCACGCGCTGCCTGCTTGGATAGAGCACTGATCGTACTGAACGGAGCCCACAGTTACTATTTAGCCACAACATTGTCAACTACCAAGCGATCGCGGCGCGATCATCTTGCCGTTTCAAATTTTGTTACGAAGTTTGTTAGACGATGCTGATCACTTAGAGTGTTGATAAGTTAAAAGTTTCTCATGTTTTGAACGTATGTATGTCAGTGTAATAAAAAAAAAGTTTATATTATGAATGAAAAGGTTTTTTTACTTGACTATTTGTTCTCGCTTATTGTTTATTTTTTATTTAATTAATATGTGCAAACAAATGATGCGACAAGACTAAAATCAGGACGGCATATAGTTGGGGCTGTGATACGGAAACAAATCGAGAAACCCCAGCCAGTCGTCGAGGGATATTAAATATTACATTAACCCACTACCAGCATCTGTTCTGTCAATAACGGGCGGCTGTTTTACAGACAACAAAGTGCCGCGTAACAAAAAATTTCAAACTCTCTTAGTACGACTTGGATCACAAACTTACGTAACGATACTAAATTGGTGGCTAGCTTTAACGCATAGCGCATCGCGGTAATTATAAACAGCGTGTGATATGGAAACCAAAAAACAATCGGGTAATTAATTTTTTTAAATGAAACCTAATTGTTGAAGCTTTTACACATTGTTACACTGCGAACTTCGTGTGGTACACGAAATTGTGTGAATAAGACCTGGAAACCATGCTGGGGCCAAACGCCGTTTGCAGTCGCCTTTTTTTGGCACTTTTAATATTAACTCTGAGCTATTTTGTATACATGAATTATCTACTCTATTTTCGAGTTAGGGATTATCCAATAGGTCGAGAATCTAACGCCACTTTCGCCTTACCGCGGTATAATTCACGTATATCGTGTGACATTAATCCAATTTGTGATGTTACGGTGAAGAGCATGATGCTAGACAACGCCAATCACTATCTCCTCAGCCCTTTAGCCGCAATTGCAGATTGCACGTTAAAAATTAGCCACCAATCTTGGATATCACCGAACATGATCAGTGCCTTTCACGTTCTGGTTGCTGTGGCTGCTGGAAAATGTGTGTCAAGTGATTCTCTGTCCCAAAGGCGGTTCGGCGTGGTTCTATTTATGATTAGAACGTGGCTGGATGATCTTGACGGACACGTGGCTAGGCAGCGGAAAAACATACGAGGTGAATTTTCAGAGGTCGGTACGTTGGGTTACTGGGTCGATGGCATCTGTGACTCTCTCGGTGTCGCTAGCCTCATTTTAGGAGTCTATTACTACATGAGAAACAATCCTCCGAGGCGTGGCTATGAAAAACTTCTTCCTATCGGTGAGACAAAGGAGTTTGGCGCCGGAATAATCTATAAGAAAAAGATATCTTCCGGGAGAGATGCGACGAAGACTTTGCTGTTGCTCATTGGACAACTCATAGTAAGCGGCGCAGGATGGAATCGGTACATCGCTTTGTATCAAGATTTGCTTGAGAGTGAGGTGCCGCAGGAACCTACCATTCCACCGACTCCTTTTCATCGAGATGATCTCCAGACGATGGTTTTCCGAAGCGCTTCATTTTGGACCGTTACTTTGTCCTGGACCCTCGTGAACATTCATGCCTTTACAGATTACTTTCTGTTGGCCATATTCACCGACCGTCTCTGGGAGTACCTGCGTTCCATTCGTTACCTGGGATATGTTATATTGTTCACCGTAATCGGAGCTACGGAGTTCCACTACGGAAAGGTCTATCAGCAATTTTCAAGTACAGTGACGCCGTTATCGCTTCGAGACGATCGACAATCGTTGCTCTTTTCCGGAATCGACGAAAAACTCACCTGACAACGAGAAAACATATTTGAAAGGGAACCAGCGATGTTTACAAAGACTTGTTCAAGCACAACGTGCCGGAAATTAATTTTTGCAGAATTCGTCAGATAGTTTTTTCTTTCGTTATTTTTCTCATTTCAAACATTAATCTTCAACCGATGGTTTTTCACAAAGTGCCTCGCTTTTGACGTGATTTTGTGGTGTGATATTACCCGTATCTTTCTCAGACAATGAATAATCTTAAACTTTTGTGGAAACAGACCTTCAACTTATGCCATAGAAAGATACAATCCTACAATAGTGTGTCCAAGATATACATATATACCTATACACTTCATAAATTCATATAATATAAACGAATACTATAAACGCATATATAGCTAGGGTGTCAAGTGGAAATTTGCAGTTTGTGTCATAATTTCCATGGTTACTAATACAATGAGCAATAACCACATTAACATTTCTACAGTTCTTAGATGTGGTTAGAAGTCGCACACACCACGATCAAGATCTACAACCAGTTCTCCTGCAATTCTGTTGTACTCGTTCAGTCGTCAGACGGTATTACAAAATTAAGAAATAACGATCGTCTTTGCCGGCTTAATCGGCATTCTACTGATGTTCCGAAATTTCAGATTCCGAATAAAACAAAACATTATAACGACCTTCTTCAAACTATTAACTTATCATTTTTTACGATTATCTGCTTCATCAAAAAAGTGCCGGTTAGAGTACAATGTATGATTCATGCTACATGGTTGAGACCCATTCATTACTTTTCTAATCCAATACTCCATACTTGATTATCCATTACATTCGTGATATGTAATTGAAATTTAACTTCATTACACATTTAATTAAAATTTTTAGAACCGTCGATGTGTGGTGAACTGATACAATGGAATCGCAAACCCATTTCCCATACCTATAGACAAATAGTACGGACTGCGCTCAAGTATAAAATAGAATAACTGGGCGAAAGCAAGAGATACCGACTGGTGGTGGCCATGGCCAAGCTTTATCTGTTTCTAATCAGTATAGTGTGTTAGGATGTTTGTGGCCGCTACCTCCTTATCTCTTTGTCTAATCTATACCCAACAGTTTTCGAAGGGCTTTCACGTGGCGGTCGCACAGTCCATACTATATGTATATTGATAGCCATACCGTATGGCTGGGGGTAAAGCACTTTGGTCATTGAATGATATGGAGTTATAGATATACTGCACGATTACATTTTGCAATTTAATAAGACTGATACAATTATTCCGAAGGTTTGATGCCATACTGTTGTAAATAGATCTTGAACATTTGACATACAGCTTCAGATATCTACTTATATAATAAACAGTCGTCAGTGTACTGCATTTTTATCTAGTAGATTTAGTCAGTGACTTGATGCTAAATTTGTACTTTGAACATTTCCAGTGAGATTTCTTGGGCCGTAACCGCAAAACTCTAACAAAAATTAAAATCATAACAAATTTTCTTTCGTTATACATAGTAGAAAAAATCCAGGTACAAAGTTTTGGTCCAGCGAGCCTAATATTATACTAGTCGGTGGAACATTTTGTGTGTACATACATGATAAAACAAAAATTATTAAAATAGCAATAAAACGTGAACCGTATGCGGTGAACTCTGCTAATTTGTGAATTGATTTATTCGAAAGGGTACAAGTCAAGTATACATAGCTTTAGATTATTTTTGAAAAGTTCAAAAAATATTAATCTGTTCGATCTCATCATTCCTTCTGAATGGTAAGAATATTAGTTCACTTGAGCAGATCACCGTAAGTGCCTAATGAATACTTAATTCGAATTCTTCTGTTTTGTTTTGGTCTGACATTATCTCAGGATCAGTGAAATTGTGCGGGTTGTTAATGGCCTTACCTGGGTGTCTAAACTCCATATAAGGCAGACTCAGGGATATTGTATGATAAATTATATCAATTTGTATGACGTTTTATTGTTACTTTCTACTTGTAATCAAAAATATTCTTATACTTAATTGTTTCTGTTTGATTCCATTAAACGCGAAACTCGATTTGTTGCTTTAACAAATTTTTTTAGTCACCTTAATTTATCTCGATCTTCTTTATAGCTTTATCATCGCTTTTTGGATGATTAGAATTATTCTAGACACGCTAACGGCGGGCGTATTTGAATACCAGTTTCGGCAATATTTTATAATCTATTTATTGTACTGACCGACGTTATCTGCGGGCAGGCTGGTTAAGGTCGATGTAGATATGATATCGGCTAACAACCTTAATTAAAACCAGGATAATGAATTTAACAGTAACCCTGAATGTGATCGTAATCTCTGCTGTAAAACACTCAAGTTTGTAATATTCAGATCCATAGGACATCAGTATGTATAAAATATTGAATATTGGTCATTTTAATCGATATATCTATCAATATCGTGCGAAAGAAAATATGCATTTCAAAGGATTGCGGTGGCTTGAAATGTCGGTGCAATTGGTTATCTACCAGTTTATTGAACAGTGTTGAAAATTCTAAATCCAAATAACAGAAAAAACTCACGAGGAATGCGGATATTCCTAATTAGCCCGATTGTGAGTACTGGTATTCTGGACGCTTTTTTATCGTATATTATGACGAAAAATGATCCATCGTTAGAAAAAAAAGTATACCGTGAGGACCAGGTGAATCCATATGGTCGTAGCGCGCAGGCGCCGAAAAATACGAATTTTATGGGGATAACCAACTAGCTGAAAATCTCCCTGGAGCTGTTGTTGATTGCTTACATTGTTGCACTCGACATAACCTAGGGATTTTTTAGAGTGACGAGTTGGCTTACCCCATAAAATTCCTATTATTCGGCGCCTGCGCGCCACGACCATATGGTTTCACCTGGTTCTCACGGTATATCTAAACGGCGTGAATATTTTTATTCAGTGAGAATTACCAGCAAATTAAATTTGATTAATGAACGAAATTATTTACTCTGGAACATCTACTTTGCTAATGATCAGCAAAATTTCTGACCCATTTTTCATTTACTCTTAGGTACCAATCGGTAGTACAAATAGATTAGTCTATAATTTATAGGGCAGCCAGTTCCCGGGTGTGACAGTTTCAAAGGCCTATAGGCTGAATAGCTCAAAAGGTTTTTGAGAAAAAAAAAAACTAGTATAGGTATACATGTACAATTTAAAAATAAGCTTAGTTTCGATTTTAATTATACTTTAACTCCATTTTATCAGATTTTTGATTGGTCTGTTAATGTGTTCAGTAATGTGATGTTAATACTTATTAAATTAAGAGTTTTATCAATAAATCATCATTAAAATGCATCAATTAACTAATTCAGTATTATAAATAACGATTACTATACTAACCTATATTTTATACGACTTCAGTTGAAAGAAATTTCGATTAATTTTATTCGATTATCACTTGTTCACCTCGCCTACCGTGGACATGATAACGTTATTCTAATTTTAAGACACTAATGTAAACATTTTTTAAAATATTCCGCACAACGTATATTTCTAAATGATATGATATACAGGTTTATTGTAAAAAATAAAATGAACTAGATTTATACTTCACAATGAATAAGATATTCTATTATGTTGTGATCCATGTGCCAATTGATCGGAGTTTGTTTTCCCTTTCAATCGACAGAATATTCGAGTTATCGAGAAGCTATGAATTATTTTGAAACGCTGTTATCCGACATTTCTAGGGTACCCGATTCATTTTATCTGACAGCGTGGACGGTGCATTATCGTTTGATATATCTTTCACAATTATCAGGCCGATAAAATACGCCGAAATTCCCCAGACATTTCTCTGACAATGAGTCAAGAAACCGTCACTATACATATACATATAAAGAGGCCAGGGGAAAATAAACTTCAGTTAATTTTTTTTTTTTTTTATCAAAAACGAGCCAGCGATACCATTGTTATGGCATTGGAGAGTACTTTCAGAAAATACCACTGTTGAATAGGAAAGCCAACATCAGTCCGAGAAAAACTCGCCAGAAATATGCCGGAGAAAAATAGCGTAAGTAAACATTTAATTAGCATTTTTCTCAAAATCAGTCCGAGTGGACTGAAGTGGTTCTTGCCCTTGGCCCTTCATATATTTGTGAATGAATTGCGGTAATTGAAGAGAATAACTTATCCATTACAAAAAATGATTTTTAAGAATCAGGAAAAAAATTGTAATCAAATGTGTCAGTTGTTCAATGCATATGCGGTCAAGCCGACGCAATTGATACGCCAGAACCAGTGATATAACTTATCGTAAATTACCGAACCAAACTGTGCTTTGTCCAATAAACACACACGCTCATATTGCGTATGCGAGCCTCGAGTGGTAGGGCCTTTGAATAGCTATTGGCAGACGCTGTTATCATCGCCGAATTTAAACCTGAAGTAGCCTCTCGGCTATAATTCCCATGAAGGCCCTTTACCGCTCACAAAAAATACACGGAAAATTGGGTATAATTTAAGTTTTTAACTATGAATCAAACAGCTTCCCTAATTTGATGACAGTTTTCAAAAACGACTGTAAAAAATTCTTTCCAACTTTTGCATTACGGTTTTGTTTTTCGATTTTTCCATCCAAAAAGAGGAAACGCAGAGCATTCAGGCTTTGAACTTTATCAATCCTTCCACGACAAAATTATCGAATTTGTAATCTCGAAATCTCATACATCCATCAGTTTGAATATAGAAATTATCTTTGCGTACTTTCCGAAAAAGAACTTGGCTTCGAGGGTAGAAGTGGTAATGTTGTTCATAAGGGATTCTTTATGAAGTCAGCCACTTTTTTACCACCCTCGTCAATATTTCTAACAATCGGTTAGATATTAGTACTACTTGAAAATAAATTTTGTATTTTACTTTGACGTGTCAAACACAATAAAATTGCTCCATAAACAAGTTTTTCTTTTTATTTTCTATGTACTTTGAGGTTGAAAGCAATTCATGTTACACATATATAGAGATTTCCTAAAATAATTATTGGTAAGCATTTTTAAAATGATAGGAGTGAAAAAAATTTGACCCTGTATTCGTGATCTACGATCCAAAAAACCTTAAGATATCAATTTTTATTCGAATCCGTCGATCATTTCTCGAGATGTCGTCGATTATGCTATTTTTTCAAAATTCTGTTCTTTGAATATCTCGAAAACTACTGGACCGATCAAATCCAGAATCTAATCAGTTCTAAGTTTAGAAAATCCGCGTCGATTGATACCAAATTCATCAAAATCCGATCATTCGTTTCCGAGATATCGTTGGACAGAAAAAGTGATCACACACATCCATTAATCCATCAATCCATCCATCCATCCATCAATCCATCCATCCATACATACATACACACATACAGACGCCTATCTGAAAATGGTCGGAAGTGATTCTCTTGACCTTGAAACCTAGAGATCTGGTGAAAACTCAACTTTTCATTTTCGGGGTGATTATAATAACTTCCCTCTTGCTAAAGCCGGAAGTTAAAAAATTGGAGTAGGTATTAAGTAGTACTACTTAAGACGGGCCAATATGGAAAAAAATAAGCTATAACTAAAAATTGTATGTTTTGAATGTATATAATACGTTATTTAAAATTGAGTAGTTGAATTTTTTTACTTAGGTTGATCTGGTCCGCCACGTACCATTTACTTCAAATTTTTTAATGTCTCATATGAAATATTCGTTTATATAATACGCTATTTTACTTACTTGGCAATAGGATCTGATTTCAATACCTTTTCAAATAAAGGAAACATTTTTGTGAATATATAATCATTTTGATTCGCAAACTACGGCGATGTCCATCACGCCGATTTTTCAACAGATTCCCCACATGTCCCTAAATATTGTGTAAAATCTACAGCAAAATAAAATGTGGCTTGTTGGACGAAAAGAATGAAGCAAATTTTTTTGTTAGCTGAACTCAGCATTTGAGATATAAAAAAAAGTCTGAATCTTAATCTATTCAAAAAATTGTGAAAAAATTTTTTAAATTTGTAGAACAATTTTATTTCGTCCAACTATCCAATTTCTACAGATCTATAAATATGAAAAAATTCCAACAAAAGATCACAAAATGCACTCTCACGTTATCAGAAATGTCGATAAAGTTAACAAAAAAATAAAAAAAATGAGAGACAAAAAATGCTGCTTTTTTGTTATACTTTGCAAATCAAATTAAATGTTAAGTATTTATCTAAAAATCCCTTTATTGTGAATGAAAATTGTCTACTTTTACAGTGTCAGTAACCTTTTGTGAGAAGAATTTCAAATAGACAATTTTCGGATTCATTCAATTTTCATTCGCTTGAAGTGCCGAACGTTCATTTGAACGAAAGTCATTTTTGAAAAAATTGTACCACGCTTGTTCGACCACGAAAAATTTCGAAATCTTGAATTTATCATAATTGATCTCTTGCACCTATCTCTTATTTTTTTTTAATTTTTAGTGGGCTTACAATCGTGGCATAAATCGTACCTTTTAAAATTTTCGTTCAAATGAACGTTTGGAACTTCAAGCGCATCAATTTTCATTGATTTAAATTTTTACTTCTGAACCATGAAAGTCCCTACTTCGAAATGTTTATTATGGGTCTTACATGAACTCTCGATTATCTTGTAAATTTTATAGAAAAGTCAAAAATCTCCAATGGTACGAAAAAAATGATTTTTAATCCTTTTTGGGTCAAAATAGGCTGCTCATAATCGATAAAACTGATGAATAAAATTGCATTGAAACCTACAAATGTTTTGTACCCGTACTTTTGTTTGGGTATCTTTATTAAATATGATTTCTTCTATTCTTAAAGAAAGTGTAACTCCGAAATGGTTAGATTTAAAAATCTAAAAAAATTTACAGAAGACTTTTTCATGTAGCACTACAAACTGATAATTTTTTAAAAATATACTAGAGGTTGATGGAAAACTGTGGCTCACTTGACAACGAATGCCCCATACGCAGGAATAAGATTTGAATTAATTATACAAGTCTTGATAATCAGCATCTGTCGAATATCTCGTCATTTGCATTAGCCGACTCTTACGTGGCTATTACTTTTCATCACATGGCATAATAACGATTAATTTGAAATAAATATCCTCGGCCTTGCGATTATACAATTTCTATGATTCGTTTATTCAGATCAAAGGTCACGCGATATTTTATAAGGTCATCCGGAATTGCTTAAAATTGCCAAAAAATCATGTAGAATCATCTGGTCGTTCAAAAGTCGGCTAGAGATCGATTAAATCATCGCAAATCACCTAAAACCATCTGAAATTATTTGAAACCGCTTAAAAACGGTCTAAATCATCTTCAAATCATTTGTCTCCCTTGTACAGACCTATATGTATATTCGTCAGTGACATCAACTTGAAGACAAGGCTAAAACAGGAAATTTCGGTAAAAGCCTAGGTTTTTATTTTCTTGACACGAAAGGACCGATTTTTATCCAAATAGCAAACTGAAACTACTGATAACGACCGTCTGTACTAAGTAAATATATACGTGCACTGATCTAAATCGTGGGAATAAACCGGTGTTGAGAGGATAATCCCATCGATCGGGGGAAAAAACCGTTTTTGTTTTTTATTTTTTATGTTATTTTATTTTTTTAACTTATATTTCAAGAATACCCAATTCAAACATAATGGTAAATTTGCAAAAATTGACGGAGCTACGAGATTTCGAAGCGACCGCCGTCCAGGCCGCTTGGCGTGTTAGTTTGATCTGCATGAAAATCGTTTCTCAAACTGTGAACGCGTTTTTCTCAAGACTACTGTTTTAAATTCGGTGGACAGTGTATCTTGATAACTGATCATTCGATCGAAGTCAAATTCGGAGGGATATTGTGAAACATATTTCTGCCGGGGACGAACCTATTTTCATGCTGACTTTTTTTGAAAAAGAATTAATGGACAGAAAAATCCCAAACTTCGTAGAATGTTAGATTATAATGTATAAATAACTTATATAAACTTTTGTGGATCGAGGTGGGTTTTTTACGCGAGATATTTATAATTCTTTAAATACCTTTACAAGCCAATTAAACATGGACTCTTATGAGAAATCACGGAGTTGGCTATACATTATCTTTCATATCTCCGTAATTGATGGATAGGTTACAAAGAATTTTAGACAGTAGTGAGATGAAATACTCAGAATTATTTATCCGGCTTAAAAATATTCAATAGTGACTTATGAAAGGAATAATAAAACCAATAAAGAGTACCTACTAATAGCGGATTTTTGAACCGATGTAGTAACGTCGCATAATCGAGGTTATGCTCGCGCAATTTAAAATTTCAGTTTACCTCTCCAATAAAATCTTTTCCTCCTTTCTTTAGGCATACTTTATTCATTATTAATTAAATATTAAACAAATACACAATATAAGTATGCTGCTTACGGTCGACGTTTCATGCAATGCTTTGAACTCACACACACACGTAGGTACACGGGTAACATATCAACGAAAAGCGACGTTGCCGGATTAAGCAATACTTATAGGTCAAACGTTTTTATGACTGAGTGGGTAGTTGAGTAACTCCCTTAAACTTTTTTTAGGCACTCCGGGACTACACTTAAAATTCATAAACAGCACTTTTATGGAAGCCGAATCGTGAAAGCGACAATTTTTGAATTTAATTTTTAATTGTCATAATCATATTTTCATTGATTTTTGGTTTGGACAAAATGGCGAGCAGTTGTCGTACCCACCAAGTCAGTACAACCCTTTGGCCGTAATACACGTTTCGTCTCATAAGTCGATGAACAAATTTTTTTGTAAATGAAATAATTATTTATGAAAATACGCTAATGAATAATAAATAAACCCTATAAGTTTGAACAAAAATGGCCGAAAACTTTCTTCAAAAAGAGATTACGGAAATAACTCAGTTTAGGGAACAACTGATAAGGTTCCTCCCTTAATTAAACGTATTTAGGAATTATGTGAATTTCAAGACGTGATTGCCTTACGAAATTACTGGAAAAATGCAGTTTGCAGGCTGAAGTTATACCTGCAATTCATTGAACGAGTCAGATCTTAGGTTCAAGAAAACCCATCACCTCTGTCTACAAGAATTCGGATAAATATACACTAGGAAGTCCGTTATTTACCAAGTTGGCTTTCTTCACTTGTGTATCATTTAAATTGTTAGTTTATAGCCTAAAATCAATTTTGAAAAAAAAAAAAAAAAAATCTGATGCCCTTTAACCCTGCCTAAATGACGATACTCTTCCCATTCATTTATCATGGAGTTTTTGCACTTTTTAGAAATTAATTTTTTTTATTGCTTATTATATTCAATAACTTACCAAATATTGTTGATTCTGCTTTTGTTATGACTCCTTTGGATGGAGAAATTTTAATATTGGCGTCAAAAATTTATTTCGTAAATTTATATAAGGTCAAAATTCATTTTTATCGTTTTTACCAATAATTTTGTTTAATTTGCCAACTACTCAATATTTATTCTGTATCTAATGTTAAATTTTTTATTATACGCTGTTAATAATTATTCAGAAAATTAATGAAAATTTTAAAACACAAATCATTATTTATTTTATTTTAATAACAGTTTTAATTATCTAAAATGCTTAAAAATAAAAACATATTAATTTTTAAGATTACAAAACCTTGACAAATGTTGACTTTTTGTCCCAACAAAAAAAGAACAACATATTTTCAAAGAGTGTCTAGGTACTAGGATGGGTTGGAGTTGATTTGGGGGGGTAGCCCGGAAATTTTGTTTCAACGACCCACCCTAGTACCTAGAAACTGTTTGAAAATATGTTGTTCTTTTTATTTATGACAAAAAGTCGACATTTGTCAAGGTTTTGTGATCTTAAAAATTAATACGTTTTTGTTCTACATTTTAGATAATTAAAACTGTTATTAAAATAAAATAAATAATGATTTGTGTTTTAAAATTTTCAATAATTTGCTGAATAATTATTGAGAGCGTATAATAAAAAATTTAACATTAAATACAGAATAAATATTGAGTAGTCGGTAAATTAAACAAAATTATTGGTAAAAGCGATAAGAATGAATTTTGACCTGATCCAAATTTACGAAATAAATTTTTGATGCCAATATCAAAATTTCTCCATCCAAGGGGATCATAATAGAACCAGAATCAACAATATTTGGTAAGTTATTAAATATAATAAGCAAGAAAAAAACTAATTTCTAAAAAGTGCAAGAACTCCATGTCAAATGAATGGGGTAAGTATCGTCATTTAGGCGGGTTAAAGAGCACCGGAATTTTTCTTGTTTATTTTTCAAAATTGTTTTTAGGCTATAAACTAACAATTTAAACGATACTCAAGTGAAAAAAGCCAACTTGGTAAATAACGGACACCCTAATATACACCACCGTTTATGAGTTCAAGACCAGATGTAAAATTTACGATCTGGACAAAAGGTACGATATCTCAGTGAAAAAAAATGATTGATAAAATCTCGAAAATCATATCAAAGTTGATAGAACGGGCTTTAATATGCTCATTTATAAATTCTTCTATGATTTTCTTTTGTTGTCGGTTAGTAGAGGCTTTTGAATTTAGTTGTTTTCGGCGATTTAGATACTTTTTGTTCCGAGTGCTTGTAAATTTGTGGGAAGTAAACGTAAGAGCATCTTTAAAATAGCATTTTGAGTCAGGAAATACAAACTCTAATTTTCTTTGTTGACATTTATTATTCACGTTTTTGTGTAGAAGTTTAATTTTTGGAAACGGCATCGTACCTTTCCCTCGGCTTTCGATTGTAATAAAATACATACAGTCAATAGGCGGGACCAGTCATAATTTAGCTTTGACTGTGCAAGACTATTACTTGTTGGTCCCTTTATGGTCGGAGTTTGATGTTTTGTTATCTACCTTCCATTTCTGCGATTTTAAATTTCGCAATGATGGATTTTATCGAACTCGCTAGTATTATGAATATGTACTCTACACAATTGTACTTGGCGGTCTCTTTTGAATTAACAATATTTTCACCGTATCATGTATCCATGCATATACACTACCGTTCGTAAGTTTGAAATCACGTTTCAATTTTCCGATCTCGACCGAAAAGTTAAATATCTCAGTGAGAAAAAAATCTTAGAAAATTTTTTATCAAAGGATTTCAAAGTAAAGAGATCAAGATTCAATTTGCTTCTTTTTAGACTGTTTTGCAATTTTTTTTTTTGTCGGTTACTATGAAAACTTTTGAAACTGGTTGTTTTTAGCGGCTTAGATGCGTTTTTTTTTTTATCAGTTGAACTTTTTTGGGAAATAAACGTAGTTCTAAGTACGTTTGAAGAATCATTTTTAAGTAGAAAATATATAAGCTTCAATTTGCTGATTTCATTTTGCAAAGTTATTCAATTTTTTGTACATTGTGTTTGACTTAGAAGGGCGGTAACTGGAAGAATATTGTGTTCACATAAAAATTGTCAACAGGCAAAAAGGCTTTATTTTTCGATTTCGGAATCATAAAAATTTCTTCTGACTTTTTCGACCGTTAACTTTTAAAAGAATTTCACGAGAAAAAGTTTTTGTTTTTTTGATTTGTGATTTTTAGGAATTTTTTAAATAATTTTTCACTGGACTTTTCATTTTCGGTCGAAAATGGACGAAAAACAAACTATTTTAAAAAATTCTGAAAAATATCACACGATTCCGAAATCAAAAGAATGAAGATTTTTTTCCTTCGTGAAAATTTTTCGGTAAATACAATAGTTTTCGAGTATACTACTGCGGCCTATTACTTCGGTTCACATCACTACCTACTTCGGTTCACAAACATAAAGAGAACATAGGTATCCTAGTACAATTGGAGATTTCTCACGCGTAAGCGGGACGGAGACTCGCTGTCTTTCTAAAGGCACGCATGTGCAGTGAAAGTAAAGCTGTTTATGTTTTAGGTTTTAGGTTATGGCACTGTTATGGTTTCGACTCGAAATCGCATTCTGCGCAAGCGCTGCATCCGATCAAACAGACAATTTCACAGTCTCTCTCGTTGATATCTATAAGCTCCACGACCCACATACGTAACCGTTAGAGCCGGATCTTACAAAACCGCAGGCAAAGTAGTTTGTTTATTATCAGCTAATATTTCCGTTGGCAGGTTTTTCTTATCATATTATTAAGATAATCTTATCGTATTTCGTTTTTAAATACCAAGTATACAACCGAAGATCTTATAGCTACACCTTCACAAATAAATACACTGTATGATTGACACTATACTTGTGAACCCTCTGTTTCCGTAATTCTCATTAAGAGGGTACATCAACCATCGTATTTGATAGAAAAAGATTATCGGTTCTTTGCATATTCCGATAGCATTATCTTTTCAGCTTATTTTGAACCTTGGTAGAAGGAAAAATTCCAAGAATTGACCAAATGGTAGCCAAAATTGTCAGAGTGCGCGCAGGCTGCCGATTGAAGAAGAAAAACATCTCAAGATTGAAATAAGTCAGAGAATGGTACGTAATGTATAACGGTGGCATTGACTCGAATCTGTCAGTATCAATTTCAACGCATTCACTGATAGCAAAGCCAAAAGTAGAAACTGTGAGAAAGTGCAGAAGCCACATTTCAAACTGGATTTCTGAAGAAGTACGGTTTTCAAGTGCAGAGCAAACATAAAAATTTAAAAACTGCTCCGATGATTTGAATGAAAATTTAGGCGAAAGATGTATAAAACTATTTTCTTGACCGTAGGAAGTGGATTTCCGAGATAAATGCGTGACAAAATGATGAAAAATATTTTTCTTATAAAAATAGGGTACTTTTGACTTTTGACATACAGAAAATGAGATATTCGCCTCGAAAGTGAGACGTTTCGACACGTGAAGCATGGGACCAGCTTATCAAAACCAATGTTTTGATTCATATAGCATCATTTTGACAGATTTTGATGAAAAACTAATACGTAATAGTTTATACGTATGTTTCGAATGTTATTCCAGAGGGCGAAAGCGATCTGACGTACAGTTGTAGGGTAATCGTAGTGTGAAATAAGTTGTGATGATGTACTCGGCGACAGAAACTGCATTCGAGAGGTAGCGAAACAGCGGCAACGCTTCATTTTTACAACGCGACGAAACACAACCACCTACCATTTATACCAAAAGTTGTTTTAATCCGTGGAGTGCACACCTATTTTTGCGACCCCCCCCCCCCCCCCCGAAGTGCACACTAGTGCAAATTCGCACCACCCGTTTTCGGAAGCTTGTATCTCCGGTTTGAATTAATCGATTTCAATTCTATATGAGTGATTTCGAAATTTCAAAGTGTTCCCAATGAAATGCGAATGAAAAAAAATCACTAACTTTATAATAATGACGAAAATAACTACTCGCTTTCGTGGACGTAAACACAAAAACTAGTAAAACTAGTGGTGCGAATTTGCACTGGTGTGCATTATTGAGAGAGGCTACCGAAGCATGCGCTTTTCATGTTCGGCGCGCTCAAACTCTTGTAATGGACTGTAGCTGATAAACTCTAGGGACTATTCACTCAGGAAATCATTTGACCATCTTGTATGAAATCACAAATGAAATCATTGGAAATCATCTGATTCCGGTATTTTGAAATTACGCTCCAAAATCAAAGGAAATCATTTGAAATTACTTAAATTCAGAAATCATGTGAAATCACTTTATCGTTTGCTACAGATTTCCTTAAGGGACTATTCACTCCGGAAATTATTTGAAATCACATGAAATCATTCGATGACTGAGGTCATTGAAATCATTCCGAAATCATTCACCAAATCACAAGAAATTGACTTCAATTGGAATCATTCGTCCGACAATAGGAGTAAATAGCCCCTCAGGTGAACTACCTTAATAACTTAGGTGTATATGAGGGTATCCCGACTATGTTTTTTGTAAATAAAACTGATAAAATAACAATTAACTCTGACAACAAATTATCACTCCATTTTCATTTATCGCCTTACAAATCGCTTTCAAAAAAGACCTGTTTGTGTGCAGTCAATGGTAACTTAACCCACTTAAATATAATTGACTTTATCAGACTTTTACTTGAGGGTCTCCAGTTCATATAATAATCATTGATAATCGTTGAAAAATTTACTCAATCCTTTTCAAAAAGTTCTATTTGTGAACAGAATGAGAAAAGAGAGCAAAGTGGGAAAATGAATGCAGTGCTCGCCAAGTCAAACGATTTTTTGATATGACTGTAATAAACAGCGAGGTTCGATTTCCAGCCGTATAATCACGGCAAATCAACGTGACTTGATAGTATTACCTGATTTCATGACGTGGACTAATGTTCTCAGAATGTTCAGCAACAACCGGAATTCGAAACGAAATTCTTAATAATGTCTGGAAGTTTCAGGGCTTTTTACTGCCGCTACATTGTTTTACATTTATTATTATTCAAATCCCGCGAGTGTTTGCATTTTCTCAATTTTTCACAAGTAGTAGCCCGGATTAGTAAAAACAGCAAACATGTTCATGGGGAGGTATGGTATATCGTGGTTGCTGTAATGGCAATGAGAGTATAGGTCTAAAGTTCTAGAAGAAGCACAAACAAACTTTTTTTTTGCCCTCATACCTTTCATCGTTTGTGCAGCCACCGTCGTCGAGATGAAAGATTCAACTTTTTTCATGGGTTTTCTTGTTTTCGATTTTGCCCAAAATAAATGGAGAGTGGTTCGAGTTTTCGGCAGCGAGGACACATTTCTTCAATTTTAAGACAACACATGCAACGATTCTAAAGCTATCCTGATGCCTAAAGAGCGTGACTGCGATGAAGTGGAACCGAAGAAGTAATATGAATTTTCCGATCACATTCGACGATCAATATCTCAGGATTCACTCGGCTGATTCCAACCAAACTTGGAGAGTATATAAGGTCACGTGAAATAAAAGTCTGAAAATTACGGTCGCATAAAATTGATCAAAAAATATCCGACGGTTTATAGGAGTTATGTCACAACGTTTACATGTTGAAAACGTGCTGGTCGTTCGTCACCTGGTGAATTCATTAACCCTTACTTGACATACTTCTACGGAGTGACGTTCTTGACACACCGGGGTGAATTGCACCCCAGTGACAAGAATTGTTATAACGAACTATTCAATATTTTAACTCATCAATTGTTCAGAACTTAAAATCTTACTTTTTAAAGTTATATAGGTTATATAACGAAAAAATTCAAATCAAGTATGATACAAAAAAATTGAAATATTCAACAGAATTGAAAAAATGATAACTTTTTCGAAAAGTCTGGGGTGGTTTGCATCTCAGTGTGTCAAGTAAGGGTTGAGCTTGCAGATACCCAAGACCATAAATTATAAACGGCTGATCACGCTCGACACCTTGGCGCCCCTCAAATAAAAAATTTATCAAAAATTCAACGGAATCGATTCCTGCGCTAGTCGTGTGAGTGACTGACGATAAGTGAACCTAGGAATCGATTTGTAGTTCGCACTTCAAACTTACCACCTAGACTTGAAAATCCTCACAAGTCAAGTGAAAAAGTGAACTTTGCAAGGTAATTAATTAACTGAGTCACAATCAGTCTAACTCACCTTATACTTTTCATTCATTAATTTCTTTTACTAATTCCTCGATCGCTTAGGCGACTTTGACCGTAATTTTATCAATAGATATTATCGTCGTGGTATTTTTACCTTTGTTCGAGATGTATGTGTACGATAATATGCTGACGACACAGCAACTAAGTACTATGAACTACTTCGACGTACATATTTTATTACCATCGGCATGTTTTTATACTACAATAGTTATCGTTAATCTCGTATGACGGTATAGATCTGTAATATCCTTCTAATACCTATGAATCAGTATGTTATCTACACGGCTATATGACCCTTTGGTGAAAAAGTATAAATGTTGTCGTTGATCGATTCCCTATATACGATATAATGACACCGAGAGTACATCTACAGGAGAACAAACTTGATAGATATAACAAAACCGTCCTGTAGATTAACTATTGCGAATAAAATATAATCAATAATCAGCCAAACAGCAATTTATATTTAACAAAATCGTTTTTAGGCACGATCGTTAGAAAACGGAGTGCCTTGTATATTTGTCATCGTAAAAAATGTCGGATTAAAAAAAAATGCCTAAGACCATCTAGGAAGCACGTTTTGGAACTCGAAGAAAAGTTTTCAAGTATTTTCGAAAACGAATGTGAACCTATGTGACCATAAATTTCTTGTGAGCAGAATTCCAGTCGAACTGCTAAACCGATTTGGATAAAATTTGCGCAGGAAATTTGATTCTGTCGCGAAAATGTGCCAATAAGCTTTTGAGCTTGATCACACTTCAGCGCGAAGATGTACCAATAAACTTTTGAGCTTAATCACACTTCAGACACCAACGTCAGAGAAAAAATTGAACGTAAAAACACTGTGCTGTCGTGCCTCAGGCAAAAAAGAGAAACTTTCTAACTAAATCGGGGTAGCTATCCGATGAAATTCAGTTCAATCAGCAAATCGGATTTTCTGATCAAAACTTTCAAGACCTCCAAGTTTTGTCGTGGCTAAACCAGCGGGCCGTTGTTAACCCCAAGCTTATAACCGGATGAAACAATTTCATAGGCTGGGCATAAAAGGAATAGTTTTTACATATAAGAACTATTAATGATCGTAATTTTGACCCTAAGTTTTTCGCCAGGGGATTCTACGGGGACGGAAATTTTTCCGAGAAATTATTTTTGGTAAAAATGTTATAGTCTGTGGTTTGTTTGTTAAGAATCTGAAAGAATATGTATGCCATTTGACGTCGCTGGTTTTGAATTCAGGAAGAAAAAATCGTGCGAAAATTATTTTGTTTTAAAATTACTCACGAACGGTTGTTGCTACGCCCAAAATAGTTGATATCAATCTGATCGCCCACAAAATTCTCTAGAAAATTGCTCGCAAGAAAATTTATCTGTGATTAATAGTTTCTGAGACAGAACTTTGAGAACGGATAGACTAAAACCATTAAACTTAACCACTCGCTTGTCCTGCATGAGTCTTTCACTCACATCTATCGTCACCATAAACTTTCGGCTGTCTAAAAGTTTGTACACGATTTTATAGGAAATTAAATGACCTTTAAAGTGCTGTTTTCGAAATTCGGCTAGCTTTAAATTTCTTCAGATTATTCGTAAAATTCATTCAAAATCCACTATCGAGTCATCGCTTGCAGACTGTATATCGAAAAAAAAAGTTACAGGTGCTGCAGGTGCAGTTGATAGAAAATTCAAAACCCTAGAGAATGCCCCTCTTGCAAAGTTACTCTAAGGCTAATACTTTTCGAACTACAAGTTTTCAAAGATACAATAGATTTGAGAAACACGAGGGGGCTGAAAGGAATTTAGGGACGACCTTTTCTGATCTTGCTAGATACCTGAGCAGGTAAAGGAAACGCAAGAAAAATCGGGAAGGCCCTTTCTCCTATTAACCAGTTTCCAACAGCTTTTACAGACTAGCAAGTGAATTTTAAAATTTTTGTCAAGTAAAATCATTCGTTTTCATCATCTGTGTGAGTAACAGATAGTCGACAAATGTGTGGATGATAAAAGAGTTTTTGAACGATGGACGAACAGTTGACGAGCTAGAGGCTATTCACTCAGGAAATCATTTGATCTTGTATGAAATCACATGAAATCAAGAATGAAATCAAAGAAATCATTTGAAATCACATGAAATCATTCGATGACTGAAGTCATTGAAATCATTTCGAAATCATTGAACAAATCATAGGAAATTGATTTCAATTGAAATCTGCTGTCCACCAATGATAGGAGTGAATAGCCTTTTGTTAACGAGTCATTTGTACCGAACATAATTTTTGCAAATTTTAAGAAACCCGAGATTACAATTTTATACTGAAAATAATTTCTCCAACATTTTCTTCTGGAAATATATTTGATGTATCTGATTTCGGTAGTTAGACATATTTTACGGCCGTTGGCTACTGCGGACTAATCATAAGAAAGATAATGGTGATAATGGGAACACATTCCTACCACAATGAATTAACATGTATGTGACCAATTCAACGAAATTCCTAGCTGCAGTTGTGCCTGTCCATAGAGTAGTTTGTATGATATAATAAAAAGTAGTTAATTTGGAAAAACGGTTCCGTTGAATTGACTCCTTAAATTCGTTGATTCAACTGAATGGATTTCTCAGATAAAAATTATAGTAAGGTACATCGTAGGATCGTGACAAAATGGTATGCATGCATTCAAGATTTTATTCAATATTTATCGAGTTATCGCATTTTAAATATGGCAGGGTGTTTGTATCGGGGTGATATTTTTCTGGCCTGACGAAATTCTTCACTTTCGTTCTCACCCGAAAGTTTTACAGTTTTTTGATACTCTAGTACCTACGGCCTCCAAAATTTTGGCACGATCGAACAATTTTTGAAGGTCGCTCAAGAATTCTGAAAATAATCAAATTTAAAATAAGTCGTTTTTCTAATTTTTTTAATCACGATTCCGCAATATTAATATTTATACCTAAAATTTCGCGAACTTCTATGGACATTGATGATGAAGAAATACAGAGAGTGAGAGCAGAGCTTATAAAAATAAAATACAATGAATTTTACAAACTTAACTTGCATCTCCTAAACCAAATGCATCCATCTTTGGTATGGGCTAAAAACTTTTATCTTTTTACAAAGAATCTACCTCATAAATTCTGTCAAAATTGATTGTGGCTAACAGTAATTTCACTTAATTGAGCGGTTACTGAAAAACTATTTGATTTCTTTTGATCTTGATTTTGGAAATTTTGTTTTGTTGGAACCTCCTAAAAATACCTACTAACAGGATAAAAAAAAATTAATAATGGCAAAAGTTACGGCCAGGTCGAAATGGCCTGCCTTGAACACCTAGGATATTGACTTGTAAGTACTGTGTTATTTATGTGGTACTAACACTCACCTACGTCTAATGAATGGCACACATACTCTGCTAAATCAGGCCCCTCCCTCATGATAGCCTATGGAGAAAATTCACTCTATATATCATTCATTATAATCAAATTAAGTAGAGTGCAATAGCTGACACAATCGACGTAAGTAGACATGTTGATTGAGAGGTCGAAGTAGGTAGGGTAAAAGCCGGATAGTTGCCCCACTTTTCAAAGAAGCGCTATTATTAAAAAATGTGTACTTACTAAGCATAATGCAACATGTATATCAAAACATAGGTCTGATCTTTCATAGTAGCCTATTTTTGTAAACATAATTGATATTGGTTTTGAGTAAATGCTGTTTTATTTGACCTCTCAAAAGAGGGATAGTTGCCTACTGTAGCGGATAGTAGCCTAACGTTAAAAATGCTTTGGGGGATACTATTTCCTCGTTCAAAACTACGATTTTTCCAGATAGAAACAAATTTATATCAATTTAAGTAATCAGTCTGTATTATTTACTGAGATCCTTTAGTAAGTACTAATCAAAATATTAATCAACATTATGAAATAGTATTAAGTTCTAATGTCTTAAACTATAGAAATACAACAAAAATAGCATCCAAACCTTGAGATAGGTAAGTTATTAGTAAAATTTGATTATTTATTTTAATGATAGAACAATATGGCAATCCGCAAAAGTAAATAGGGCGACTATCCTTTTTGATACGGATACTTGCCCTTTTTATTTGCGGAATAAATAAAAACTATTCAACTATAAAACGCAATAAACAGTGTAATTTAAACTTTAATGCATGCAAAGAAACAAAAAGTTGACTGAAACCACAGCCAGTAATAAAAATATTCAATAGAAATTACTGACCAATATAATTTCGACGGCCGTCAAAGTTTCGCCGCGGAAGATTTTTGCTCACATGGACAAAACGCGGACGCCTATTCCGTCGGCTTACATGGCACTGAGGCCTGCGGAAGGGGCACTTCTAATCATAGTAAAGAGCTAACGCGACCAACATCCCTAACATAGTGTATTCAAAACCGGGGCATGTATCCCGCTGAGGCAACTATCCGGCTTTTACGCTATGGGTTTCCAACAGTATAACTTCATATTTTAAATTACTCGAGAAATTATTTATCGATATACACAGATTAACGGTGTAGATATAAATTTTTAATCTGTTCGCAACGGATCGTGAAATCCTCAGTTCATCGATGAATTATTAAAAATACAAATTTCCCTTAAAAATTCGCTGAAATTCGTAAGAGTAAAAATTTTCACCTGAGTCCACATTAAATTCTCGGATTCTTGGACTTTCGGAGTTTTCCGCCGCCTGCATACAGATCTTAAGAAATTTAAATATCCTGGACTTGAGGATTTCTGAAAATTCGAATTCGGTTTTGACTGTTTGGAATTTTTAAATTCGGATCTTCATCACGGCCCCCATAAAAACCGAATAAAACTGTGTAATATTGTAAAGTTGTAAATAACCTTGAACGTAATCATGAAGAATATTGCCCATGAGGGTGCTTCGTTAATTTATGAAATTCACGTTGTATTTTACGATTGGTTTAGTATCTCTTGGAGGCTGGATGGACCGCGGATGGAAAGATGATCGGTATCACGGAGCCAAGGAGAGTAGCCGCCACTTCGTTGGCCAGCCGTGTTGCCGACGAGCAAAACTGTATCCTTGGTACTGTTGTGGGATATTCAATACGCTTCGACGATTGTACTGATGAAAATACGAGGATCAAGGTAAGCTAAAAGTCGCAAACGACGGATATCTGTAAACATACTATAAGCTTACGAAAATCCCGTAACGAATAAGATTTTTTATTTCTTTGTATAAATGTTTCATTTTTACAAAATTAGTCAGATATTATCATTCATCTTCTTATTTTTCTTTGTTTTTTTTTTCTTCTTTTATTCATCTATCTGCCTTAATCAACTCTGAAGTACTGTGCTGGCAATCATGATGATTGCAATGACAGATAATTATTATACAAGATCGAAGTAACGGATAGACTTCGGATAGATCTGACTCACTATGAAAGGTTAATCAATAATTTTAAATCTTTTACAGAAACAATTTATTGTGTCAAAGTCAATCCACCCCGGTTATTATTTTTACTCCTAAGAATTTTCACGAAATTTTAGGGAAATTGGACCATTCATAGTTTTCCATAACAAAATTATAGATTTCCGTGGTTTATCCGAGAATTGTGATTTATTCCAGGAGTTAAAAAATAGCAAAACAGGATGTTGTCACCTATGCTTTGGCTATAGGTATATGTGACTTTGTCTAAAATTGTAATTCAAACAGTAGGCCAGTATGCGAACAGCAGTAGAGTTATAAGTTAGGTTTAACGAGATTAATTTCGGAAATATGATCCTAAAGCAAACCTATTCTGTTTGGTCTCATTCAGGAAAATAGCTTCTACCGCCAAGATGTGCATTTTTTAATTCATATACTAGTTGTAAGACACTTTGAAATCAATTAGTTTTTTTCATTTTTTCCTCTCTTCTTTTGAATACTTGAAACACAGCTTCAAAAATCTTTAAATATTTAAAAAATTTTCCCCTATGAAGTTAGGTTTTATGTGTTTTAATTAATGTGTCACATTTTGCAAAATCGTTAATGAAAAAGTACCTATTCAAATTCTTGTTGCAAGTATGTACATGATCAATTTCGCACCATAAAGCAATAATTGTTTTGGTAAAAATATCTAAATACCCGACAACTATCATCATACAAAATTAAAAATGTCTTCGAAAGGTGACTGACCAGACTATGTGCAATAGTACGGTTCTGTCGGAACTGTGATAATCTTAAGTTACTGACAGGATCATGCGTCTCGAAAACCACAAGAAATCTTTATATGGCACCGATGCAAGGTAAAAAGAAAAAAAAATGGTCCGACTGCAGTTTATCTTGCTCTCCGAAAATTCTTTAAAGTCGTAGAAAGTCGTTATAAAATAGTTTGAAGTCTCTGCGCGAATTCATTCGAAGTCATATAAATCCGAGTATAAATCCAACGAGGGCTTCACTGCAGCAAGAAATCATATAAAGTTATTTGATAAGCTGCCAAAAATCTGTTTTGAACTGTGTCAAAAACTAACAATAATTTTCAAAAAAAACATATACAACTGAAATTGAGGGACTCTGTTGTTCAAACTCAGTTAGTCAACCTAAACCAACGGAAGTGATGGACGTCGTATCCCAGCTATTTTCAGCGTTTGTCACACAATTTTGACCTATTTTTGGTGTATTTCGTCTAATTTTAGCGTTCTTTACTTGATTTCGTTGTATTTCTATGCAGTGTTCTCGCTCCTAGTAGCTCATGTCTTACCATTAGCGTTTTTCAGCTCATGGTCGTATTTCAGGTACTTATCTGATATCTAGTGGGCACATTGAGTCATTTGAACTAACAAAAACTGAATTAATGATACTATTAACCACTTTATCTACGTATTTTGAAAATAATTCATTAGTAACAGGGAAGTGATACAATGCATTCATCTGCAATTATTGAAATCCGGAACGTCAGTTGAAGTCCATCAAAGTTACTCAACTTCATTCAGAGTCATTGGACAGTATTTAAAATTAGAATTCGGTAGTCAGTTCCTAGAGTTGCCGCACGGCAGATGCAATGAAAAAGAAATGTGGATAATTTTCGGTTAACCAGAAATCCTAAACTTGATTTAGTTTACGGCTAACTTTATTGTAAATAAAGTGAACACACAAGGTGTATGTCGAAAAAAAGGTATCTTCTTGCGACACCACAATCTGGCACCACCAATTCCACAGTCAGATAGTGTTGGAGAGTAATCAAGATTCGTGGCAGCGAATCGCCGCCAAGTACCGCAGGGCGGCGCGCCCTTTTTTCCTTGGGACCACGATATCTGTCGAACCGTTGCACTTATAAACTTGCAATCTGGAGGGGGTGTTCTTGACCCCGAAATCTCGCCCCCTATTGTTTTTGAACCATAATCGACCACGCATAACTAAGTTATTTATATAATCAATTATTTACATAAGTATATGTATATAATATACATATATATATATATATATATATAATCAAGATCGCCAGGCAGCGAATTGCCGTCAAGTATCCGTAGGCCAGCGCGCTTCCGATATTTCTGATTATGCCATTATTTATATTAGTTATATTATTATTATTATTATTATTATTATTATTACTATTATTATTATTATTTTAATTTTTGTTGTATTATTATTATTATTATTATTATTATTATTATTATTATTATTATTATTATTATTAATATTATTATTATTATTATCATTATCGTTATCGTTATCGTTATGCTCGTTATTATCGCTATCATCGTCATTATCGTTATTATCATTATTATACTTATTATCATTATTATCACTATCATCGTTATTATTACTATTTCATCATTACTATCACCATCGTTTGTGCAGGTGCAGGTATACTTCTGGACTGGTTCCATTATTCCTGCAGAATCAGGTTGGTTTAGAGGAATTTAATATTGACTAAATGTTCTCAAAAATTATATTGAGGGACTGAGTTGAGCTGAAAATTCGATCATTTGCGGGGATTTTTTCTCGTATAATTAATCGTTCGAGCAGATCATATTAAGTGAAAATAATAATTCTTAGCGAGAAAGAATTGAATTGAAAACTAGGGGTTGAGTATCTCAAGAACGAATAAATGGATTTCGGTTAAGGTGCAGGTGTGAGACATTGAACGAAGTGCTGGACTACAACCCATAAGCCCAGAACTTCAGTGTTTGTATAGAAATTAATGTTTTCTTTGGATTTCGTGAAGATCTAGAGACATTGTTGCAATGTATGTAGGAACATTCCAGTAATCAATCCAACAGAAAGTATTTAATTAGTGAAGGCATTTATTTAGTAATAACGAAATAAGAAGTATAATATTCCAATACATCTCGACCCTCTGCGGTCTTCTCTGCTTCGCTTTCCAAAATCAACTAATGCTTATACTCCGATACAACGAAGTCCCTAGCTCTCCTTACTTAGTCATTTTTTAAACACTTCTGGTGCGTTCTCATCCACACATTCACACAGTCTCACTCTCGTCCTCGCTCAGAGTACCATGCATCCGCCACACGCATACTGCAGTCATTCGATTCTCAAAATCTCCAGACGCCTTACCCATAACTTCTCTTGGACACTTAGCCACACATTCATTCTTCTTACACCCTTAGATATTGAACCTTATTTGTCTCTATTTAGTCTATCGCCCATAATACTGGCGCCGGACTCTATTCCTCTCAAACTAAACTTATCACTGCACTAAACAATCTTTCTTGAACTTTAAAACTTCATTATTTAATCAGCACAAAATAACTTAAATACTACATGTATATTCCATGCATCTGTACATCTGAATATGCGGATGCGTCTCAATGGATTGGAATCATGCGCGGTAGCGTAAACTATGACTTCAGTACATGCTATCGTACAATTCGCGGAAGCAGATTTCTTGGTCGAATATAATATTCCGTGTGTTTGGCGCAAACCGTAAAATGCATGTGTTGATTGCACTTCATTTCATTACATATGAATGGAAGTTGATCTCAGTATGTGTATAATGCATTAAAGTTAGTTCCGCGCTAACCCATTTGTACATACAAAAAGTAATGAAATACCCAGCAAAAACATTGTAAATGTCAAATATTACCGCCAAGTACAGAAATGGTTTTGCCAGCCACAACCTTGAAAACATCAGTCTCTGTTTCAGGGACACATTACAAACATCATTTCTTCACGTAAAATAGTACAAAAACCTGGTGCGTGAAGTCAGGCAACAAAGCCAAGCACTCCCTCAGTTAATTTTCATGTTCCACTTCTGTTCTGCGAAGGCTATGAACAGCCGGATCGCCGGAATCCAGAATGACGGAACGAAACGTAGACGAAATCTAGTGGATTTTCCGACTCCGTTCGAGTCTTGAAAAACCCTTGCGTCCCATAGAGCGAAATTGCACGGAACGACGAAACGGAGGAGATTTATATTTGTGCTATTTCGCTTCATTTGTCTGTTTAGACAAAATTTTTGGGTCATTGTATGTATGTATGAATGTATGTATGTATGTATGTATGAATGTATGTATGTATGTATGTATGAATGTATGTATGTATGTATGTACGTATGTATTCAGAAATAAAAAATCGTATTCCGTAAAAATACCACAGAATGTAATTAGCGGAACGCGGTTTCTAGTGACTTTTCCGTCCATTCCGTTCCGTCATTCCGGATTCCGGCCATCCGGCTCTTCATGGGAGGTCATCTATGGATTCTGTGAAAGTATCGTCTTTGGAGGATTTTTGGGACAAGGTCTTGAAGTATCGTGATTCCTGCAACGAAAACCCGTTCAGTAAACTCTCCGAATCGCATTAAATTTATTGACAGTAGGTGTTGTAAACAATCTAATGACTTTTGTCCCGCAACCATTACCTTTTCATCTCTGGCTAGTGACACGCCTGGGTTCTGAATTGGCAACGCTGAGCCTGTAGCCTAGATGCGATAATTTCTAATACTGCCTCATCGATGATGGAATTGGCGTATATCGGCCGTTTTCGGCTATTTTTAGGTTTAAGGATTCGACTGATCATCGAAATACTTGTTGCTCCTCCCAAAAGAATAGGTTTCCTAAAACTAGGGTCAGTGGGATAATATTCAGTACTGTTTCGTCAATGTTGAATTTTTTTAAATGTACGAATTTCCAATCCCTAAAAATTTAAATATACCGCTCCTCATCAAGCACTTCCTCTTCTTTACGTAAAAAATGCTTCCTGCAAAACCTGTGCTCTCTGAGATCATTTTTAATACTGCCTCATCGATCATCGATCTTGGAGCTCGACGAAGCAGTAAAAATTATATCACAGAGGTCGGATTTAGCTAGAAGTATTTTCATATAAAACGAAAGGAGTGCTTGATGAGCATCTGAGATTCAAGAATTGGCATTTCAGACTCTTCAAACTTCACCACTGATGAGGTAGTACTAACTATTATCCCACTGATCACTGGTTTCAGATCACCCATTCTTTTGGGGATAGCAATAAGTATCCTGGTGAGCACACGAATTCTTGAACATAAAAATAGCCGCAAATTACCGTTTAGCGCCAATTTCATCATCGATGAAGTATGGTAGTAAAAATTATCGCATTATAGACAGGCTATAGCCTCCGCGAGAACGACCTATTATTTGTGATACAAAACGATCTATAGATGAGCAACTAGCCCTCAAATTTGTGTGTCTTTTCTCCTTTTTTTTTTTCTTAACCACCCAATTAACAAATGAAAACTATTTCATATTCGAAAGTTTCGCAATTAGTCGAACGTCATCTGATTCAATGAACAACTTCCGCCGTATTTGATGAATGAAATATTTTTGTTTTTGTTCGAAAATTTTTATAGTGCTTTACAATAAGTTTAATATCGTTTATCACACTGATTAACCGTTTGCAGTACATGACGGAAGGCATTTTGCTCCGAGAAATGATGGGTGACCCGTTATTGACCAATTATTGTGTTATTATTTTGGACGAAGTACACGAGCGGACTTTACTTACTGACATCGTAATGGGATTATTGAAGAAGATACTCAGGGTAAGCCTATCACACAACCCGGTGATGATTATCAGCTGGTCATAAAAAATTAATGAGCAAAACAAAAAATATAATACGATATATACAGGGTGTCCCATTTTAACTTATACAGCTGAATAACTCAAAAAATTGCAAACCAATTAAAAAATGTTTCAAATAAACGTTGTTGGGTTCTAAAGGGGACAAATACTGGTGACATTGGCTTTCTTGTGAGTGGAGGCATCAAGGGGATATCAATGTCAACTTCGTTTTTTTCAAATAGAAACTTATATTTTTCATTACGTAATTTCATTCTGCTTCAAAAATCAAACGACTTTCGTATGAAACATTCTTTTGTAAAATACTAATTTTTCATGATATTCAGCGAAATAACTAGCAATTTTTGAACTTTCAAAAACATTTCACCTATAAACTATCCAGTTTGAAGAAAATCGCAAGAAACGAAAAGTGCTTAATTTTATGCAAAGAATTTCGGAAAATAATCACCGAATTTTTCTCTCTAACTTCTTGTTGTTTAGCTGAATATCATGAAAAAATTGGTGTTTCACAAAAAAAAAAATTCATACAATAGTCGTTTGATTTTTTGATTAGAATGAAATTACGTAATAAAAAACATAAGTTTCCATTTAAAAAAATGAAGTTGACCTTCGTATCCCGTTGACGCCTCCGCTCACAAAAAAGCCAATATCACCAGTATATGTCCCCTTCGGAATCCAACATCTTTTATTTTAAACATTTTTTGATTGGCTTGCAATTTTTTTGAGTTATTCAGCTTTGTAAGTCAAAATGGGACGCCCTGTATAGTAGCTTGAAGGCCGTTCGTTCGAATAAATTTTTCATCATCCGCCCCGTAGAAACGAAGAAGCTTAAAGGTTATCGTGTCTTCGGCGACCGTCGACGCTGAACAACTTCGTGATTTTTTCAACACAAATACTTCGAAGGACGCCACGAAGGATTCGGCAACAATTATTAGTATCGAAGGCCGACTCTATCCTGTAGATATTTACTACGTCGAAGGTATTAGACAAACTTTTGCGTTTATTTAAAACGGAAATATTGATAATTATATAACATTTCAACCTACATTTGAAGTGCTCTTCGATTATTGTATACTGTAATCGATTATCGATTTCAAAATTGCAATAACCAAAATCAATTAATTGCAAGATCGGCCGATCGATTAATCGATTAATTTAATGGTCGATGAGTCCAATGATAGATTAATTGAATAATCATTTGGTCGATTAATCAATTCATCTAAAATTTTTTTGTAAAACAGCTATTCTTTCTAAATTAATTGTATAATTATCTAATTAATCGATTAATTGTGCGATTAATTAATCGATTACTTATTCGATTAATCGATGTTTCGAGTTTCGATTGATTACGCGATTATTCGATTACTCAGCAATTAATCGATTTTGTGGCACACCGCTAACTTACAGCTTGTCTATTCGGTTTATAGTCACTTCGCGCGCTGCCGTCAAATCGTGAATAAATTCAGAAGTCAAAACATCAGTATCTTCAAAATGCAGATTTAAACATCGCGGATGTCAAAACAGACCGGCATGATGTTTTTTGAACGGGATTTAAAACCGTCAATTTAAGATAGTTCCAACTTTTGCCGAATGACTAAACCGAATAGACAAGCTGTACATAATATTGTAAAAATAAAGAAAATCGCCATACTTTTTCTTTGTTGTGGCATCGTCTAAATAACTGAACAAATTATACATAGATAGCATGTCTTTTATTTAATCAAAAATGTAAGTCTTATTTCACTACAATAAAAAGAGATGATGTAACCGAGCGTAAGGAAGTTTCTTGATAATTAAATTATACATACAAGCTTCGAAGTAATGGTATTTAATGGGGAATTATTATGAGGGTCTTTCAGGCCTTAACGGTCATTTCCAGAATCAGACTTGACTTCCGGAATTTCGTGCGCATTGCAGCACACTTCACCACAGAGCGAGAGTCAACCTAATACTAACAAAGTTACTCTCTACAGGGTGTACCTATGTATTTACGGGTTCGTCAATGCATAACGTATCACCTTAGTGGATAGGCCAATCATAGGATAGAGTTTGAACTGATTTGTCTCCCGAAAACCAAGTATCATTGTGAAGAGTTCATTTTTCTGATTATTAATGAAAGTTGAAAATTATCTCTAAACGCGTCGTCATCCACCGTTAACTTCCGATCTAGCTTGAAGCTGGGATATGCCTACATTGCGTCAATAAATGATTATCGTCTACTTCTCTGACCGTGTAAAAGTATAAAACGTCATAATAGCTTATGGATAGGTATACTCGAGAAAAGCATGTAGCTCAATGCACACAATATTCGATTATTTCAGACCCTGTTCCTGATTACGTTAAAGCAGTCGTTGATACGGTGTTAAAAATTCACGATGAAGAAGATCAGGGCGATGTTTTAGCCTTCCTCACGGGAATGGAAGAAGTTGACAGGGCCGTTGGTCTTCTTAACGAACACGCCAAATTGACAAAGGATGGAAAACGTAATTATCTATTGCAACACAATAAATTTACTCACAATTCCACTCGAGATTTTTGAAATTCAGTTGTATTAAAAATCTGAAGGATTTTTAGCGTTTGATTAGCGAAAATTTGATTATCTCCTCAAATCTTAGCGTTCATGGAGAATTCACAATGACGGATTATCTTCATTTATAAATGTTTGCCAGAATTAAAGTAGAATCATTGAATAATTCGGATTTTAAACTTTTTTTTTTATATCTCTTATTATGGAGAAGCAAGGTAGACACCCATTGATTTTTTTTCTTTCATGTATTTATTTTAGAGAAAATCTTGCCGCTAGCTATGTACGGCTCACTTCCGAACTCTGAACAGTTGAAAGTATTTTGGAGCGCTCCCAAGGATACTAGGAAGGTTGTCGTTGCGACGAACATAGCTGAAACCTCGATTACGATACCCGGCATCGTCTATGGTAAACTATTCTCGCACTATTCCCCGATCAAATGATCGTGAAACAATAGTTTTAACGGGTACATAGGTATATGTTTACGATATAAAAGTCAAACACATTTTCAAGGCTTGTGAAGACTGAGGTATACATATAATACACAGATATCCTGTTTCACATCTTCATTCTACGTGATATATCACCTTAAAATCTTGATGTTCAAAACCTACGCAGCTTACATCATATATGGCCACCAAACGTAGTTTGAAGTTAGCTCAGCAAAAATGACATAGATTAACTGTTTACTCGATAACTAACTAACCATTACGATCAATCTATAATTTTTTGGACATGCAGTTCTCACCCGTGAATCTGGGTCGTAAATTGGAAGTTCTTGAAAATACTTGTTCGTTTGGCTGCAAAAAATTCGAGTAAATTCAAACTTTTGTATTTTTTGGTATCCGGACTTTAAAAAATTGAACATTTTCTCATAATTTTAGACTACATCAGAATCAGATCAGTATTCCGTAGGCTCGTGAAGCTGGATTCAGTTTGAATTAGAATTGCCCTCGAAATTAAGTCAACAGTTAACGTATGCCATTTTTACAGAGCCCACTTCAATCTGTGCTGGTGGCCACATGGTGTAAGATGCGAGGGTGTTCAACATCACGATTTGTAGGTGACATTACTTAGAATAAAAGCCAAAACCAAGATATCTGAGGGTATCTAATAATAAAAAATGATTAACAATAATTGATCACTGAAGAACGTGAAACCATTTCTTATTTTTTGTATTTTTTCTTATAGTAATTGACAGCGGGTTCGCCAAAATTCGCTGGTTCGAGGTAGAGACACACACGGACAGCCTAATCGTAGCGCCAGTATCAAAAGCATCCGCAAATCAAAGGGCCGGACGGTCCGGTCGCTTGCGATCCGGTAAAACGTTCAGGTAAAATAATTTAAGTTGATATAGATATTCATCGTTAATGATTATAAGCATATAGGTACATCATGCACATCGACAGTCACTACTTTTCTCTTCTCAAAGATCGTTTCATTGCTGCTACAATTCTCCATTAGACAATTGGCCAGTGCTATAGGAGTACTAAAAAGACCTTATGATAAGATGTGACGTGATTATGGGCTCGTTGGTCACGTCGTAAGTGGGACGGGAAAAAGAACTGCTGACCTAGCAAGGCGAATTATTAATGCATGGAACGAAAAAATAGAACATTTGTTCACTGAAGTAGAAAAATTTTAGCAAGTGCAGAAAGACTTGTAGACTGAAATAGGAAATTGAAAAAAAATCAGCTGCTAAATGAAAAAAAATTCTCGATTTCCCTGTCAATTTTATCAAATGTTTGCTTTCTACGAACGGTTTTTATTTGAGATATAACTGTTACTCAAATGTGTTTGTTTGAGGTACGTCATTGCTTCTGTTTATATTCCGGTAATCACGATCACGTGATTAGGTGAATAATTGTGGTGTTAATCGCTAGGCAACCTACTTTATCTGTTTACGTAATAGCATAAATAACTACTTTATTCATATCCTTGAATTCCATCCTATGTTATAACTCACGCACTTGAGTACGTAGCTTTTTCGATAATAAATGAATTACGGATGATCCGGAATTCTGAAAGTAATATTGGGGCCTTTATTGAGAGGGAATTTTTTTTCGTGATTTTTCGTAGTTATCAACTTATTGAAATAAATATTTCTGAATTTTTTCAGACTTTTATCTCAACTGGTGCTCGAAGTATGAATATTTTATAATCTAACATTTTAACGATCCGAAAATTTTCAACTGTGTATAACTTTGTCACCATCTAATGCATTTCAAAAAACGACCGACCAAATTTTTCCAAAAGAATCGTACTTTGTTTCGAAAAATACTGCAATGAGCTGTGCTCACGTTAGCATACTTCATCAAGTTATATCCAATTCGAACTTAAGTTCGCATAAAACACTGGTGGCGAATAGACTAAGAAAATGCGGATCCCAAGTCAGAGACATACAAATTTTTACCCATTTTACCATGTATCTGTAGTACTTGTTATAATTTGAAAAGACCGTTAGTAACAAAGGCTATTAACAACAGTGAACTTGACTGGCATTAAGAATGCTTAATATTTACTATATTACTCAATTGGACATAAAATATTCCGAAAATATTTCTGAGGGCTATTCTGATAATCTGCTTTTTTTAAACAGAAATTTGAAAACATCAAAGTAAGAGAAGTGAGGTCGGAGGGCGGTAAATTTTACGTGAAATGCGCCATACATACATGAATATATTTTGTTGAAACTCATATACGATGAATGAAATGTTATTGTGGTTGATAAATATCAAGAGAACTTACTATCGAGTACAGTTTGCGTCATAAATTTATAAGGCAAGGCAAAGCAACGGAAATAAGCAAATAGTATCTGAATAAAATAATCGAGGAAAAGAGTTATGAATTTTGTAATACCAGATCCAAACTAGACCCACACTTCGTGTGGGTTCATTGAATGCTTATTGGTGAACTGGAGAAACAATACAAGAAACGTTAACCTCCTGCCTTTAGAATAAATTTCCCTAAATAGTCGAGTCGTTTATTAGACCGTACTGAGATAACAGTTTCGACACCTTAAACAGTAGAACAAAGAGTCTTGATGTATTCTAACTACAATGGAACATTTACTGTAAAACTTTTAGTGGCTTTTAATGGCGCCAAATGGCTTTATTTGCTTCAAGTTTAAATGTTTTGGTGGATGATCTGGTAGTAGTAGACAAACTTACAACGAATCACTCTGGTTCTTTAAGGTTTAATGAATCTGGTGACTGAGCATTAGAAGATGAAAGTTGATCCCCTAGTGTTAAAACACATTTTGAAAACGAAAACGGCATAGTTATATTAACGTTTTTAAATGAACTTTGGTTTTCGTTTTCTGCAATTCCAGGGTTGTCACGCAAATTGGAAATCCTGGCAACCTGGAAAAGTAAGGGAATTCTAACTGTACTGGTCGGTCATAGAATTCCGACTGTACTGAATAATCATGGAAAAGTTCGGGAATTTTTTGCATGACCTTGAATTTTTGCAATTTCTGATTAAAAATGTCGATTATTATGGCTAACCGATGTTTGCGGTACTAGAAATTGTCACAAAATTGAAATTTTCACTTTTTTACTATCACGCAATGTTGCCGACTACTCTGCGACTTCAGGTGCATTTTCATGTACGGTGCACAGCAATAATGAAATTGTAACGTTCTTTCACCTACTCCTGCAAATCAAACCTGGAAAATTGGGAATTAATATCTGGAAACCCTGGAAAAGTCAGAGAATTTAGTAGAGAAAAAAAAACGTAACAACCCTGAATTCACGAAATTCACTCCGCGCGAGTCTACACTGAACCATGTATTCAAGAACTGAAGACATTCCATATCTCATCAGAGTTGTAATACAGACAGATGTGTGGTCCCATTCGCTAGGATTCTATAAAACACACATCTACTGTACTCCATATCGCAATATTTAAACCTGTTTGAAAATATCGAATAGAAACTGATAAGATCTGCAGGCTGATAGATCCGACAGCAGAATACCGATTTAAAAAGACACTCAATTCCTATTTTTGGTTCGAATTCATCAAACTCTTTCAGCGTTTATCTGACATTTTTATCAGCAAAGCCAATGTCATTATCATACTGTAGTGTCACGATCGATTTCACTGGCGGGTAAAATAACCAGCAAAATCGGAACCACGTGCCAATTGACCCTAAAAATAAATTTTCCAAATCTGATGTGACCTACCAAAACAAAGAATAGATGGAAAATCATAAAAAATAATCGGTTGGGCGCCAGACACGAGAAACGTGTCGAGGTAGAGATGGCTAATCCAAATTCCAGAGTCAAACTACTAGGATAAGTACAATGCGGGTAAATCGAAACACCTTCGCAAAAATTAAACTGCTATTAATTTAAATGAGGGACCTTTGTTCGGGCAAGATTCCTATTAGAATAAGTGCGAGTTCGGAAAGTTAACGAAATCGGGACAATAGCGAAGTCAAATAGGAGCATGCAATATGAATATATCCTGCATATTAAAATTAAGAAAAAAAAAAGATAAAAATATGGGACGAGGAGCATTGTAGCTTGTTAATTTTTTTCATTTCTCAAGAAGATTAAATTTTTTCCAATAATTAGTTTGTTATTTATAACGACTAAAGAGAAAAATTGGGGTATTCTGGAGGCTCTTCTGAATACTCAACGTCGATCGCCTGCAACTCGTTTAATAGTATTCGGAAAAATATGAGGATTTGACTGGTGGTGAGTCAATTTTTTAGAACACACCCATGCTGTTCAAATTACAATTTGAAAAAGCATTCTTATAACGTTATTAACAAATATAGGCGACGGTGCTATCTCGCCTATACTTACAACTGACGACCGATGAATGGATTAATCGGCAACTTTCGTTTATTGAGAAAAAAAAAATTATTTTTAATAGGTACATTTTTGACACATGAATTGTTTTGCCCTTCATATCCACACAAATTTCGTGATACCATTCAATGTTCAGTCTCTTTTGAGTATTTCTCACGTACATTTGGACGATGAAAATGAAAGATCGTTAAATTAATAAAACGTGTCTCGATTTACCCGCATTTGCAAATACACTGAAAAAATTCCCAAATAAAAGACTAGAATTATATTTTTCAAAACTAAGAAAGGTTGCGGTTCCTTCGGATAGGAATCGTCATATTGGTATTCGCTCTTACAAGTCTCAATTATTCGAAAAACTTCCGATCTGAATTTAGATAGACTCGAAACTGATAGATACTTACCTTCACTTCGGTACAGAATTTTTTTTTTCCATCCAATCACGCTATGCAACTTGACTATTTTCGGGTCGGGAATGTAGAATA